>JAJIYU010001017.1:0-40384 GCA_030144865.1 Tinospora cordifolia
TGCACCAAATTATTTAACTGATCTGAGAACAAACAACCTCCAAGTAATTGAAAAATACACGCTCTTGCACATAGATTAAATTGAATGTCTTTATCATAGTAATGAGACTCTAAAAGAAATAGTGGTCTCAATTTCTGATAAATTCTTTTTCAAGCTTCATTAGTGTTCCCATTAATATAAAAAGAGATAAAAACACATTTATATATATATATATTCTAAACAATCAGATATAAATCTATAAAATATGCTAAACAATATTCTATTCAATTTCATAAATAATTTCTTCTTTTTTTCTTCTTTTTTTTAATAATTTCTTTTTTTTGGATACGATTAGATATACATACATACATACATACAAACTTACATAATTTCTTATTATAAAATAATAATAAATGAATTTTATTTTAAGAAATTGATTACTTGTAAAAATAATTTGAAGTTTTTTAAAATTAGTTGTTTCAAAACCAGCATTTTTGCCTTTTTTTTTTATAAGTTAGTTGTTTAATTATGATAATAATTAAGTCAAAGCCCTCATTTTTGTCTGTCTTTATGAGCAGACTGACAATCGTAACACCTCGCTGGACGATTTCCGTTTTGCTTTTTCTGTTTATTTTTTATGGCTTACTAATTTTCTTTTTTTACTGCATTTTGCATTTTTTTTAACCGCATTGTGTGTGTGTGTGTGTGTTTTTTTTACTGTGATCTGCGTTCAATTAAAGTGGAGGCATTTTATAATCTTAAAAGACGCCGTTACTTTGAGTTAAGGTAAGACACCTTCTATGAAATTTGAATTTATACGCGCTTTACGTAGATTTTAAACAAAGAAATTGCTGACTATCTCTGTACATAACTTTTTAACTGGTAAGTTGAATAAATATATTAATCATGTCAAAAATTCCCTATCCCACTCGTACCTGTTATCCACGTGGCGACTGTTGGTTCAATCATGTGGGACCAAGTCAAAAATCCCAAAATAAGGCGTGCTCTCTGTCTTTTAGCATTCAGCAGAAACACGGGGAGAGAGACGGAGAAAGAGAGAGAGAGAGAGGAGATTGTACGAAATGGCGAACCTTCCATTAAAGCTTCCAATTAATCTTAACTTGAGGGTTTTCAACATTAAAGCTACATCCAATGGTGTCGAATTTCTAGAATTTGTTTAGAAGTTGATCTTTGTTCTTGTTGTCATCGTCATGATCATCATCTTGTAGCTAATTTAATGGTTGGGTTTCAGGGGCTGCTATTCCTCCATCGAATTCGTCAAGTAAATCGGTAGGGCCAATGATTATTGAGCTTCCGCTAGATAAGATACGGAGGCCGTTAATGCGAACTAGAGCTAACGATCCTGAAAAGGTCAAGGACCTCATGGACAGCATTCGACAAATTGGCCTTCAAGTGCCTGTAAGTCTATTTCAAGTTGGAAGATGAACTTGATTTACTTCAAGATGTTGTTTGTGCTTTCCCTACCTAGGAATTCTATGGATTACGTCAAGGCCTGCTGGAATTACAGTTAAAACAAAGTAGAAGATCAAGGAAACAAGTTTCTTTTTCTTTTTTCTTTTTTCTTTTTATTTTTATTTATTTATTTATTTTTTTGTGTATGTTGTGAATTTCAATAGCTTGTTTTTAGGGAAAAAAATATTGAAAATTATTTTAGGATTTGACCAACTTAACAAACTTCTTTTTTTTTTTCAAAAAAAATATAAATAAATTCATGGTGGGTTCCTTAAATTATTACTTACTATTTTGTCTTTAATTGGGATTATTTATTCTACTATGCCTCGAGTATGTTCATTTATTTTATATATTTTTTTACTTCTATCTTTTAATGTCTTGCCATATATCTATTTTAACTCAAACATCTATAGATTGAACCACGAAAGTTTGTCCTGTTTCCTTTTTCAAATTTTCAGATATAAAAAAATTTGTGACTTGATCACAAACCAGACAGGCCCAAAGGCTTATTTTGATGTTTACATGGGGAGTATTAAGATGGAGATGAGTTGTTCTTTTAGGTGTTTCTTAATAAGCATTGTTCTCAAAAATAATTTCTGGAAATTGTGGTTCTTCCTTCCAAATCTCCTCAAGTCTTGTTCTCATGATTTAGGTTTCCATTGGTCGGTCTACAAGAAAAAAAAAAAACATATATATATATATTTGTTACAGAGTTTAGTAATAACAATGATTTTTAATATAAAGCATGAGGTTATGAGAATTGATGACATTGCGGCCTCAGTTCATGATAGAAAGCAGAGAGAGGAGATTCTTGTTTGATATGGTAAAGTTAGGTCTTTGAATAGTATATCCAGTACACTAGAATATAAGGTAGATGGAGATTGTGCAGAGATTGAGTTAAGAACAATTAGATTACTGGAATTTGTGTTATAACCCATAAGTGATGTTTGGGTTCAGGTTATGGAAGAGAATTCATTACTCAGCCGCCATTTGGTTTAAGATGAATTAGTTTGTGCTTTGAAGATAATGGAGAAAGAATTCTCTTATAGAATGCTCTCAACTCTACTAAGGATTTTCTACTAATTAATTTGAATCATTTGACGAAGTTTTCTATTGGCTATAAACTATCTAAAACAGCGCTCCTTTTTTATTTTTCGGAGTGCTTCTGTTTAAAGATATGCGATACAGTGGGAGTAAGTCTCTATAACACAAATTTGATTAATTATATCTTCTATTAGTTGCTCAAGGTTGTGCCAAGATGGAGGAAATGATACATGCTTTTTGTTTCTTCATGTGCTTCTAAATGCTTATGATGATATGGTGGTTAATACTTCTTTAGGGGAAAAATTTGCCAAAGCTTTAAGATGCCACTGCATTGCTTTGTTGAAAGAAAATTATGAGATAGCTACTCTTCAAAACTATGAAAAATGCAGGGTTCAAGAGGTTAGGAAGATTGCCATATCAAAGGCGACAAGCCAGCTATTGCGTTTGACACAAGGACTATAAAAATATGGAGAAGGAATTAAATCAATTGTGTTGATGGAATAAATATCACAAGGATGGTTATGGCATTCCTTTTGTTATAATGGATTACTCAATTCTACGAAACCCTTTCCCCAACTGCATTGGTTATTAGCTGCATAAATCTGTTTCTTCCACTCTTCTCCCTCAATGGTTGAGTTTGCATCTAGATTGCAATTAATTTTAATAGAAGACGATGATGATTAAAGAAATTATTAGGCAAATCTTCTTGCATTTCATAGTCAATTGTGTGACTCATAATTGAAGCAAAAGATTTTAATGAAGCCTTTCATGTTTGGTTGACATGGCAGTTGTTATGATGATGCAGAGAAATGCTTGGAATGAAACATTGTAGGTCTTCAACTATTCTCTGAAGATGTAGTTCTCTTTTGATAATAAAATGCTTCAAAACCAAGTTTGCTAATAATGCACTTCCCCTTTTTCATGTTCTTTACGTTGTATTCATTTTGGTCTCCAGTTGTTCTCTGTGTGCCATGGTTTACCATAGAGAATGTAATGCCTTTTCAAATAGTCTAGGCACCTTATTAATTGAAACCAGTAATCTTTAATCAATTTCTCTTTCATGTGGAAATCTTGCAGATTGATGTCCTTGAGGTGGATGGAGTATATTATGGTTTGTGTTTCTTTTGAATTGTTCATTTCCCATTGGGGTACTAGCATCTCTAGTTCCATCTCATCTACTTATTTACAAAAAAAATCCTTCATTGCTTTTGTATCTCTTCAGGTTTCTCCGGTTGCCATCGCTATGAAGCTCACCAGCGCCTTGGGCTACCAACAATCCGATGTAAAGTTCGGCGTGGAACAAAAGAAACCCTAAGGTAATCTACAACCCTCTATTTTGATTGTTTCTGAATGTCAATATCTGAATTTACTCTGCATTGCAGGCATCACTTACGTTGAATTGCAATAAGAACATCTATAGGATGCCAAATCAACACAGTAATTTGTAGGTTATAAGCCTTGTGGAAATCTGAGTAACCAAAATTAAGTTACCAATTAAATTTTATAATCTTAATCTGTGCTAGTTCCTACTGGAAAATTTCTACCTAATTGCACTTTCAAGAATATCTGTAAACATCATATGTAAAACCTTGTGGTACTAGTCCTAATATATGTATTGACTTGGAATTGCCTTAAATATCTGGTGCTGCACCCGCTGGTTGCAAGGTAAATTCCTCTCTCTCTCTCTCTCTCTCTCTATATATATATATATATATTTCAAGTTTGGTTATTAACACCAGTCATTTGTCATCAGTGGTTAGCATAAATCTCATGACTAATTTATGGTCGACTGAAGTAAGTCCTAATTATATGGCATTGGCTACTAAATCTGCATCCTCCACTTTTGTTTGACAGTCGGATGAGACTTGTGCCATTGTTAATCGAAAAAACATATATATATAAATTATTGAATGAGAGGGTATTTGTCAAAAGAACATTAACACAACTTTCCTTCTTTACGTGGCGTCAAGGGAATGCTTCAAACGGCTAAATCAATTTGAATTAATGCATTTGGTTTGGTCAATTTCAGCTTCAAATTTCTTCAAAGTTTTCCTTTAGTTTGCAATTTGTAATCTGTTTTTGCTTGGGTTTTTTTTTTTTTTTTTTTAAAGGGACCTTGAGATTGGTTTCCATTTGTGGTCTGAACTGATCTAGACGGAACCTGACGTCCTGGCCTATACCCTTGCGTATTCAATTAAAATCAGATGTACCTGCACATTATTCTAACTATTTTACTCTTTGTACGTTATGATTTTCTTTATGTTTACGCAAACGCATTGATTGATTTATCGAATGTCTTCACTTGTTAAAAGCATTGCCTTGCTTTTCGGTGTAAATATGTGATTATTTGCCTCACTGTAGGTTACTAGATTTAAAAAAAAAAAAATGAAGGGAAAAAATAATTTATATCCTTGAGATACATTCAGCGTCCCCAAAAAAAAAAAAAAAACCCACGTTAATTACCAAGCGAATGGGATGAAACCGAGGAAGCATGAAAAGATTGGCTCGCAGCTCAATAAGTTCCTCTAAGAAAGTGTGAAGTTTTAAGTCTAAAGTTTGAGTTTAAAGGTGTTTTTGTTTCTGATCCAAATGCCTCGTAGAATATCTTATTCTGAAAAAGTTAGTCTTGTCATGAGCTCTCTATGGTAGACAAGGACAGAGGAAAGAGATTATATTAATAAAAACAAAACCGCAGGAGCACACGAACGTTGTTACCAGATGCATACATTTTAAAAAGCAAGACGCATATAGCGAAACCTTTAGGGCTGCAAGAAAGGGACAGAATGGGGCGGGACAGATCAATATAACATTATTTAGGGCTTAAAAACAAGTGAAGATACCATTTCTAATCTCGAGCTCAATCGTTGTGCGCTTCAAATCTTCTCACTCCAATCCATGTTGTGAGCCCTCATATGCTGTCACTTCACCTAGAGATCTCCCATTGCCTTTCTCTGGTAACTTTCTGCTACAAATCTGGAAAAAAAAAAAAATCTGAGAGTTGTTCCTCCTGGAGTATATTACTTAATTTTTTATTTTTTATTTTAGTTTTACTTTCAACACATATAGATGGCAGACAGCTAAACTCTTCAAACTTCAGATTAAACAATGGCAAAGAATGATGAAAATAATTGCAAGCTTGAATCAAACAATAAATTCCAAAAGGAATAACTTCAGCTTGAAAATCAAATTTCTTTTCAATACATAACCTTTGTATGAAATTTTAAGTCTCACAATTAAATTTCAATTAGGTCTAACATTTGAAAGGTGTGCCAGTGATATCTAAAGAATCGTAAATTTTTATGATGGTTAAAGTTATATTTTGCTTTCAAAGTACCAAGAGCAACTACCAAGTTTCAATTGGAATCAGCTCGTTTCATGCTTAACTGTAATTCAATATTCCATGTGAAAAGACCAATCCATTGTCAAATCATCAACTCTCACTGTAAGAGGAGCCAGCACTTACCAGTGTTTTGAGAGAAGCCATTTCCCGTTCTTGTGTCTACTTGTGCAATAAAGGACCAGATCTTGAGACTGCAAACCTTGGCAATGGACTTCGGCCTGTACTCCCTGAAGTTGAGCCTTCAACGAACTTCACTTTCCTGCTTGAACTGTACTCCAGTGGACCAGAGCGGCGAATATTTCGTTGTCTGCTGTAATCACTGCCATGCAGGCTCCCACTAGTAGTGTCATAAAGATGGTCCTGTCCCTGAGTTGGTGCTTTGAAGTAACCTGAATCGTATGCACTTGTTTGAGGTGACGAATCACCGTGGTTTTGTCGGAATGCCGGGGATGAGTGTGCAAGGGACACAGCAGGTGATTGTCGGGGTGATGGGCTCAGCAATGCCAGTGGAGTCGATGGAGAGTTTACGTAATATTGGCTATATATGGAACGGAGAATAGCATAAGGAATGTGTGCTTCAAGTGTACTTCTTGGAAGATGTGGAGACAGCTCACACAGCTGGTCAAGGAAGATCAGTTTCGCAACAAGATGAGACCTGTTTGTCAAAATGAGTAGCAGATTAACAATTAACATTGTGCAGAAGTTTCAACTGACAAGCAAATAAAATACTGTTTCTTAGATGGTGTAAGCCTTGTCACTTGACATTAGAAGACCAGTTCTGTGAAGATGTATGCCTGATGCATTGGGAAACAAACAGTGATCTGACTTGATTACAGAAGTTGAGCCTCATGACTTGAGAAATCATATTCTGAAGAAAAAGTTTGGAAGAACGTTCTGTCTAAAATTTGCTACAAAATTTGCTACATGAAGTACTGTACACTAAGCTATTCTAAATGATAAGAAATTATCAAGTATGCATGTTCGACAGAAACCTTGGGCTTCTATCCTCATTTCAGTGCTGCAACAACTTGATTCATGAAATGAATATGAAAATCATTTGTCATTTCATCTTGAGATTACATAAGAAGAATGACATTTCTGAATATTTAAGACATCCCACAACTTATTCAAGAATATAATTGAACTTACCTATTACTCTCACTCCAAGAATCCAGTATAATTCCAGCAGAGCATTTAATGAAGAGTTGCATTGAAGACTTAGTGCTAGTTTCAACTGACGAACGGCTTTGTATTTCAGGCTCTAACGTCTCATCAGCATGTCCGTTAGAGAGCATCTGCTTCTGTTGTTGTTCCCTTTCAACTCTAACAAACTCACTCCCTGCAATGACAGCATTGACGCACCTGTCCCAGCAGCATTAGGCAATAAGTAATTGCAATCATGAAATAACTGGATTTGAAGTCCAGACATGAAGTGAATAGGTTTTCATATAAATTTGTAAGGAGTTAAAGCCAGCTTCTCATTAGATTGAGCCTAAGGAAACATACTCACCTAGCCAAGCAGTGGATATTGTTATTGAAGCCTCCAATATCGGCATTAAAGGCAGTTGTGTTCCAGATGTTTGAGGTCATGAAAGAAGCAAATAGATACGGCAGCAGGCTCCATGAACCGTCACTGGCACTACCAACATCTTCTAAAATTGACCTCACCCATTCTGAATCATGATCATCAACACCACTAATGCTATTTGCCACCCACCTCAACCTCCTAGTTTCAGGCTTTTCTGGTATCTCATCAGGTAAATGCTTGACAACAGCACCCAGCAATGAATATATCAGAGGTGCACCTTCTTGAAGAACAGTTCCAGCAGCATCTGCTAAAAGCTGGTCAAAAGCTAGTGCTTGCCCTGCCTGAATGCAAAATTCTACTACCGTATCCAAGTCCAGTATCTGCTTTAAATTTGCGTCTCTTTCTAGCCTATCACCAAAATGCATGCTTCCAGCAGCTGCTTCAAGTGCCTCACGATTAGACCGCAAGGCCGTGTCAATGCAATTTAAAAGTGCAGCTGTGTGTTCTTTCATCATTCTGTCCAGCCGGTCAACCCCATAGCCACCAAATATACGGGCAAATGCTTTCAGTTCTCTTAGATCTGTGACTGCCTCTGCAAAATATCCACCTACTGGCCTTGTACTTTTGAAGCATTGGTGCCTTGGTGCAAATAGAATTCCAGCACCAGATACATCCTTCACAATGTTTTCGATGTACCAATTACAGACAGCTTCACTGGCAGAACCTGTATGTTGATCTGCTTGCTTTTCAAACAAGTGCAGGGCAGAAACTGGTCCACAGAAGGCCTCTGCTAGCAAGACTTCTCGTAGGCCCTGGGTAAGATCCATGCTGATGTGTTGCTCAGCCAGATGAATTATGCTGATATGCCTGCGGATCAATGCTTCCAGGATGGTAGGCCGCTGAAGATCATTATCTGTTTTCAATACTGCGAGCAGCCTCCTCCTGAAGTTCCCAAGAATGCACTCTCTCATGTACTGCATGGTAATAATGGTGCATTTTATGTTTGTAATCAAAAAGTCATTTTGGAGTTGATTTAGGTGTTTCAAACTTGAAGGATAAGGAGAATATACTAATTTATCAATAATTCAAAGATTTCAATGGACGCAATAAAGGTACAGTTACAGTGATAATTAAAAGGAGCAGTACATCCCACTAAAGGTTTAAGTCTTTGATAATTATGGTGGTAATCAATTAATTGAAAATAAAGCAATTGTACAAATTTCAATGTCTTTATTCAAAAAGAATTCAAATGAACAATAAAAACTAATTTTGCTGCAGCATACAATTGTAGAGCAAAAATTCTATAGATTGGGTTGTGAAGTATTTAAGTTGAAATTGTCTATTTCAACTTTTGCAGAAATGAAGCAATGCATGATGGCAGAATCAATGCTCTAGACCTGCTGCAGAAGAGACTCCCAAGGCATCGATTTCCCCTTCTTACTGCATCATGTGTAAGGCAGGTAGTGAACCAGTGGAGCATCTGGCTTTAACTTGTGAGTTCAGCTGAAAAATTAGGATCAAATGACATTCCTTGTTGGGTGAGAGCACTCCAACATCAGCAGAAGAAGCTGTCAGTGGACGGGACATCAGCAACTGTTCTCTCCAAATTAGGAACGAATCAGTTATTGCCTTCTTTGCAATAGCTTAAGTATTTGGCTTGGAAGGAATAATAGGACTTTCAGTGAGGCGCATTGAGACATGGTAGAAGGTTGAGAGTATTAAACTTTCGACAAGCTTGTGGATTTCAGTGTTTAAATGGATTCTCACTGTTAGAAGGGTTTTTTTTTTTTTTTTTTTTGGATCAAACAGGTGTTTGGATTCTTGTAGGCCGCAAGAGGGAGGGGGTGTTGTATATGTAATAATAATTTCTTTTTCTGCCATATTATTCCTCTTTAGTTAATAAAATTGTTTGTTTCCTCTTAAAAAAAAGTCTGTCATAACCTTTATGAGGTCATCCTTAATAGCCAAGAATTTTAAAAAAGGAACCAAGTATCAACTTCTAGCTTGGGAAGTAGCTAAGCCTATGGAGCAAGGCAATCAGATGTATCTAAATCTTGTAAAATCATTTAAACCATGTCATTTCATACAAGTTTTATGTAAGAAATAAAAGTCATAGAAAACACCTGAGTCAAACTACTCACCTTGGGTCCTGTGCACCGATGTCCCGTCGACAACCGGCCCAGTCCCGTAGTACTCTCTCGAATCTGCATCAATTAAACTCAATCTCAATTCTATCCATACAGTGACCTAATCTCTAATCTCACTATCCCTATTCAGTTTCGATCGACTTGAGCAGTTTCGGTCAATCGGTCAAACTTGGTCAACACTGGTCAATGTGGTCATCCTAGTCATTTTTGGTCAATTTGTGTCCAAATTGAGTCAACATAGGCCATTTAGGTCAAAATTGGGTCAAAAGGGTCAAAATCCCCAATTCCCATCACTTAGGCACATCTTTAGCTTATAGCCCTAGCTGCGCAACAATTTTTTCGATTTTTCTGTGGGCAATCTGTACATCAGATATGTGCCAAATTTTCCATATCTGTTCTAGACTCTGCCCACGGCCCCTGCCTCGGCCCCCTGAAAATGTGTTCTGCTGGTGGGTATGCTTGCACGGGAGTGGCTGCAAGTGCTACTGCCTGGGTAGCGCGCAATAGATTGGAAAATGTTCTTTGTTGAAAGTTGAAACATTACTTTGGTGACCATGTGTGGGGTTTCTGGAGAACAAGATACATTGAGAGTCAAAGTCATCTCGAGCAAGGTCTCAAGGATAGCTCAAGAGTAGAGTAGGATATTACAGCCACCTTTCCTAGGCTTTGGAAACTCATTTCTTCCATTCATCACAGTTTCTCTCCCCACACATACCTTTAACATGGCAAAGCAACACAATTAGATCTTACAAAGACATTTCTGGTGGCCAAACCTCTATCTGCATCCTTTTATTTCAGCCTTTCCATAATAAGCAAATCTCACATTTCTTTTTATTTTATTTTTATTTTTGGTTACTTGGTTCCAATTGAGGAAGAAACTTTACTTCATGGAACATTCATTTACAAAGAGATATTTTAGAGATATAGAACTAGAGGATACTTACCCCCTTTAACCATACTATCTAGAATCCACCTTAAAAACTTTTAGCCACACTGAATTTGTGACTTGGAGGCTTCTTGCACATTCTCTAACATATTTGTTTGATCCTTCCCATTGATGTATCAGATTCTCTAGTTTTCCCTCATCTTTGTTTGTTCGGAAAGTTCACATTACTCAACATTGTGGATCGAGACCAAAGGAAGCATACTTCACTATGCCATTCTCCATAGGATTTGCAATCTATGTCTTGATTCTTGAACATCATAACTCCCAATGTCCCCATCATTTCCCAAAGAATTGTGAAAAGGTGCTCCTTTCCAACTTCCCCCCCCCCCCCACCCCCCCCCCCCCCCCCCCCCCCCTGCCTGAAAGATATGTGGTTAGGGGACTCAAATCTAGTAACTTCCCACCCAAGTCTATTTCACCTTTCAAACATTAGTAAAAGGCCCACAGCATCATTCTTGGGTAATGATCCTTCCACTTTAGTCAATTTCATTGGGCTCCTTCACAAAGACAACAAAGTGACCTTGACCTCCTTACCTGAAGGCTTGAGCATATTAATGTCATTTTTAAATCCAATATTATGTTTTCAAAAACAAGAAGTGAAAAAATTGTTTGGTTCATTTTGATTAAAAAATGTATTAAAAAATTTATGAGTTATTTTTAGGGAAACATATGGAAGTTTTATTCATTGGTAGATTCGTAATTGATGTAATCAACATAAACCTCTTCTTTATTCGATTTATATGAAATTTTGGAACAAACCAAACATGTTTTCCTTTTTTAACTCAAATTTTAAAAATATTTTCTTTGAATATGCTACCAAGCATATTTTCAAAAACTATGAATTTGTTAAAAAAGGAGATCATATTTAATTTTGTGAAAACTATTGGTAAATTGTATACCAAAGATACCCTCAGGCTATATGGATGTATAGCCTTCTAGATTGTTTTTATACAAATCTTAAACTAACATGCTTATTGCTTATCAATCTACTCCAATATTTTCCCTTGTGGCCTATTTGAAATGTACAAGTTCCCTCCAAAGGAAGGGTGTTTGGCTGGCTTGTGGTCCATAACAAGTTTGACAACTATGATGTATTGCAGAAAAGGAACCCTTCTATATGCTACTATCCACATTGCTGCTCATTCCATGTTTAGGATGTCGAATCATTAGAGCACATCTTCTTTACTTGCCCTATTGCCAAAATATTATGGTATAACTAGTTTATTGTTTCCAAAAGATAAATACCATCCTCCCAAAAATTGTGTTGACAACCTATTTCTTAATCACATCTTAAATTTATCTAGGGCAGAAAAGGAAGCTAGCCTAATTGCTTCACGTGCAACCCTATGGTCTTTTTGGCTAGAATGCAATCAAAGAGTGTTCCATGGTACTTCAATGGATGTTTCAATTCTACAGGGATGATGTCAAGCTACCAAATGGTACTTAGAGTGTTTGCCTCACCTTCAGTCAATGGTTCCCCATTTTCTAATTGCCGTTTCCATTGGTTCAGTTGTTTATACTAGGGGATTTGATTTATATTTAGGATATCTCTAAAGATCATCTCAAAAACTTTGACCATTTGTTTCAGGTCGGTGCTTCATAAGATTGTAGAGTTTTGGAGCGTTTTTAGTTGCGAACAAGCTGGTTGAACCGTTGAAGACAATAGGTTGAAGAAGAAAAACGATGTGATCTTTAAAGTTGACTTTGTTAATGTTTATGATTCAATATAGTGGGGCCTTTCAGAGTCCGTTTTGAGGGCAAAGGGTTTTGTAGGTTGATAATTCTCTTGCATGATGGGTTTTGTCTCCTCAGTCACATATTCAATTGTTTTAAATGGCTGCCTTTGGGGTAAGTTTTCTGCAAAAAGAAGGCCTAAACAAGGTGACCCGTCTTATTTCTCTTTACTATTGTGGCTGATGGTTTAAGTAGGATGATGTTTAGAGCAAAGGAGGTCGAACTGGTAAGAGCTTACAGGATAGATCGTGGGGGGGATAGAGTCATTTCATTTGCTAAACACAAATGACACGATTTTCTTGTCAGACAGGTAAGAAGAAAATGTTTTTCCTGCATTGAATATGTTTCATTGTTTTGGAGTACTCTTGGGGCTAATGGTGAAGATAGCAAAGTGCCAAATCATAGGCATCAACAAGAAGCCTAGGGACCTAGTGAAGATTGCAAATAGAATATGATGTTCCATCAAGAGCTGGCCTATGAATTGCTTGGGGCTGTCAGGTGACAATCGAACATGTGGAAGCTTTTAGGAGCCTTTGCTTAATATCATTCTTAGGCGTTTGGGCTAGTGAAATATAAATTTTCAATCTAAAGGAGGGAAGTGGTCATCATTTGACTCCTCTGTGCCATCTTGATTTTTTTTCCTCTCCTATTTAAGGTGCCTAGGAAGACGTGGAGGTAGTTGAAAGGAAAATGAAGTACTTCCTAAGGAATAGGAAACTTGGTAATAAGTTGGGATCTTTAGTAAAATGGGATGTACTTTTAAGAACAAATGGAAAAGGATGAGCTTGAGATTGGGAACATGGGTAGTAGGTGCCTTATGTGGAAAGTGGATTTAGAGATATCTGCACATCAAGAGGAGGATTTGTGGGCTAGATTGTGACAAGTAGGTATGGTACCCTATCACTAGTGGGATGGAGAGTTATGTCAGAGGCTTAAAGAGTGTATCATTGAGGGGTCCTTGGGTGTTAATGTCATTGCTACTCTTAAGTTGCGGGTAAGTGAAGATGAGTTGGGAGTAGTGAATGTTCTTTTCTATTTTATGGGTGTTATTTTCCAAATATGTACAGGTAATCTACCATTTATTCCTTGCACATATCTCATTTCATTGCCAGGCATAAGTACATCCTCGCTTCCATCGCAGGATTTTCATTTTCCTAGGGCATTGATTAATAGGGAACAAGAGGTTTTTGAGCTTCTGTTGCATCTTAATAGTGCGACAATGCCAAACTCTTGTATTTCCTAGTTGCCATTCGGATTTAGCAAAGTGATGGAGTGGCGTGGTAGATGAAAAGTGTTCATGGCCCTTGCTGCAAGAAGGGTCGTGACCTTTTTTGGGAGGAGCTGGGGGCTCTTAGTGTATTATATGGTGATAGGTGGTGCGTGGGGGTGGACTTTAATGTAGTTCGGTATGCCTCGGAGAAAACCAATGAGAGGCCACTCGAAGTATGAGGCACTTTGATGGTCTAATTGGAAAGTTGGGTCTTCTTGACCCCGCCTATTCTTAATGGGATATATACTTGGTCTAATTTTATGAGGGATCCAGTTTGTTGTCGCCTTGATCGGTTCCTTTTTAGAGATGGTTGGGCTGAGTTGTACCCTTATTGCTAACAGGAAGTGGATGATCAATTTGTTTTGGATCATTGGCCCATTTCTCTTAGCACATCCAAACCTAGGTAGGGTCAGTTACCAAAAAGGTTTGATGGAAGATTAGCTTTCCATCTGAACTTTAAAGATAAGGTTACGGAATAGTGGAGTCCTAGCATGGAAGGAAATTGGGAGGGATATAAGTTTATGTAGAAGTTACAAGCAATCAAGAAGGTGTGTAATGAGTGGGGAGTAGCTTCTATGGAGGAGGAATATTGGAAAGTAGGATAGGGATCCTTGATGGGCTTGAAGGAGGTAGTTAGTGGAATGAGGAGAAGCGATGAGAAAGATGGGAGAAGAAAGGAGAATTATGGACTCTAAACAAAGAGCTAGCAAGGGGAAATGCCTTAAATCTAGGATTAGGTGGCTTAAGGAGGGGGATGCGAATTCCAAGTTTTTTCATCGAATTTTGAGTGGTAGGAAAGCTGCTAACTCAATTGCCAGGCTACAAGGAGATAAGGGTGAAGTAATTGAAGACGATTGTCAAATAGAGAACACTATTCTAAAGCACTTTTATAAGGTTTTTGGAAAGAAACAACACCAGGTTTGGGGAGTTGATAGGATTCATTGGTACCCAATTGGTATGGACGAGGGTAAAAGCCTAGGAGATCCTTTTTCTGAGGAGGAGGTTAGATCGGTAGTGTTCGAGTGTGAAGGCTCTAAGGCTCCTGGGCCTGACGATTTTTCGATGGTCTTCTATTAGAGGTGTTGGGATGTGGTAAAAGTAGACATTATGGCAGCGATGGAGGAGTTTCACTGGTTCGGAGTAGCCAACAAGTGCACAAATGAGACGTATATTTGTTTGATTTCGAAGAAGCATGCCCTGAGGTCAGTGAAACATTTTAGACCTATTAGCCTCACTACAAGTTTGTACAAAATTATTGTTAAGGTTTTGGTGAACAGGATCAAAGGGGTAATGAATAGCACAATATCGGACAATCAATTCACTTTTGTCAAAGAAAGACAAATTAACAGATGCTGTGCTAGTAGCAAATGAGGTAGTGGAAGATTATAGAGCCAGAAATAAGAAGGGAGTGTTGGTAAAAGTCGATTTCGAGAAGGCTTATGACATGGTAGATTGGGACTTCCTAGATTTTGTGCTTTAAAGATAAGGGTTTGGAGAAAAATGGAGGGGCTGGATCCAAGGATGTTTGAGGACGGTTTCATACTCTATCTTCATCAATGGAAGGCCAAGGGATAAAATCTAAGCAAAAATAGGAATGAGACAAGGAAATCTACTATCTCCTTTTCTTTCCACTATGATACCAGATGTTTTGGGCTGAATGTTGGATAAGGAGAGGAAAACAGGTAGGGTGTAGGATTCGTGGTTGGAAAGGATAAGGTGGAAGTCTCGCATTTATAGTTTGCTGATGATACTATCTTGTGCACGAAAGGAGAGGGAGACGACATAGAATTTTTGTTCAAGCTAGTGAAATGTTTTTGTCGTGTTTCGGGTTTGAAAATTAATATGTCCAAGATGAGTGTGAATGGAATAGCTGCTTTAGAAGATTGGATAAGAAGAGTGGTTCAGAAGCTAGGGTGTGATTAAGGGGAATGGTCGTTGAAGTACTTAGACATGCCATTAGGAGGGAAACCAGGAACTCAAAGTTTTTGGGACTTGGTGATGGATAAGATGGCAAAAAGGCTAGCGGGATGGAAATGAGGGTTCCTATCCAAAGGAGGTCGGCTCACTCTAATCAAATAGTTGTTAGATGCTTTGCTTACTTATTTTTTGTCAGTCTTTAAGATTACTAAGCGAGATGCTAACAACATTGAGAGACTGATGAGGGAGTTTCTTTGGGGAGGAGTGGATGAAGGACATGCTGTACATTTGGTGGAATAGCATGAAGTTCAAAAGAGGAAAGAGGTAGGAGGTTTAGGGATTGGGAATGTGATTGCACGAAATAGAGCCTTACTAGGGAAGTGGTTGGGGTGGTTTCCGAAGGAAAGGGAGAAGCTTTGGGGAACAGTGATTAGAAGTAGACATGGCATGCAAACAAACGGCCGGGATGTTGGTGTTTAGAGATATGCTACATACAGAAGTCCTTAAAAATTCATTAATTCCTTTCCTCACTTTTATTATCCTTGGATCAGATCGAAGGCAGGTAGAGGTGAGAATATTCGTTTCTAGAAGGATGTTTGGTGGGGGACTGAGGCTTTTTCAGTATTGTCCCCTAGATTGAACAGATATTCCATAGGCCACAATCGTCCAATCGCCTTTCTTAAGGAGGATAGTGCTAACTCATCCACAAGATGGGAGTTGCATTTGTGATCGTCCGAGGTCCAAGATGTGAGGCAAAAGAAGCTGCTCTTGGTTCTATGCTTAGGGATCACTCTTTGTAGGATAGGGAGGATAGAATTGTTTGGATCATGGATAGTTTAGGTGTCTTTCCCTCTAAATCCTTTTTCTCTTCTATGATAGATGATTTTTCTTCTCAACCCTCCCTCATTCTAAAGGCAATTTGAAAGGCTCTAATTCTAACTAAGGTTAAAGTTTTGGCTTGGGAAGTGATGAAGGGAAAGATAAATATTGGGGATATGGTTCAGAAGAGGTTCCCAAGCTTTTATTTGTCTCTATAGTGTTGTTTGTTTTGCATGAGAAGTGGGGACTCTGTGGATCATTTGTTTCTTCATTGCCCTTATGCTAATTATGTATAGGATATGTGGAGAATTCAGTTTCCTACTATCCCAGAAGATTTCGTGCAGGATCTTTCTTGTTGTGTTTGCCCTGGTTGGGAGAGGCTTGAGAAGAAATGGAGAGATCATTGGACTGTTGCTAGTTTCGTAGTGGTGTAGTGTGTGTGGAAGGCGAGGAATGCAAGGTTTCTTGAAGACAAAGCTATTCTTCCTAGTGAGATTTGAGAAGAATCTCATACTCTTGCCTCTTTTTGGATTAGTAATTGTACACTCTCTTTGGGGTACTCTATGTAGGGTTAGCTTAGAGAGTGGGGCAATATCTTGTAATTTTGGGAGCGTAGGCATGGGTTTTGTTAGGCCTATCCTGTTTCTTTGTTTGTTTTGGTTTTCTTCTCTATAATAAAATTTAGTGTTTCTTAAAAAAAAAAAAAAGTAAATCAATTTTCTTTAACCTAGTAGATGGTTTACCTTTGAGTAGCAACAGTTCCTCCTTGTATTGATGAATATCTAAATGTAGGTCACCTTAGTGACCTCTCTAGTTAGAGTAGAGGGGCCGCCATTATTGCCTTCTTGGCCACAATCTAGGGGTTGTGATTTGAAAGGAATTGCCTTACATTTAATGATATGTCACAAGATAGAGCAAAAGTTTGGGAGTCGATTAAACTTGCTGCAAGGTCTTGGATGTTTGGCTCTAAATGAAAGAATGAGTTCTCTTTTGGACTAGCTCATGCGAACATTAATGTATATATATATATATAGGTCGCATCTATTGTGCATTATCTATATTGGTTCATTTGCATATTAATTTAGGCCTGGTGCTTTAAATAAGCCACTATTGTGTTAATTATGACCATATTAAGACTACTATTTTTTTCTCAAATTAAAAAAAAATCTTCCCCAAGGACAAAAAAATGCTCATGGAACCATTATAAACATACGAACCAAAATTGTAAAAGACTAGAACTATGCACACAAAATTGAGACCGGATATGGTTGCATCTTGGTGCCAAACTACACAATCTTATAGATCATTGCATTGAGTAGTTAGATCATAGTCTCTTACCATGAAAAATGGTTGCATGGGTAGCAACACCACACTATGAGAAACTCATTGATGCACACATGATTTGTGAACAATGAAAGTTGTGTCCCATAGTTGCTAGATATGGAGAAGGGTCATGAATTCAAATGATGAGCTACAACAATAGTTAAAGAGCCTTATATAGCTAGGTTAAAAGATAATATAATCTTAACACATTCATTTTCGTACTTTCTCAAGTCTCATCTTCATTGAGCTTTCGTCCCTTCGCCTAGGGGTGAAGGCTTGGCTTCACTTTCACTCATGCCTTGGTGTAGAGATCTCTTGTTGGAGCATGCCATGACATTGTTAGGATTTCATAGATTCTTTTATGCCCCCTTGATGGAAATTATGGCCATGGCTTGGTCAATATGGTGGGAAAGTAATAGCCCCTTCTTAACCGGATAAACAAAGAGTTTATTTGGAAATCAAAGAGATTGTGAGCTTCCTCTTGCATTTCCTAGGTGAAAGACTCTAGAATACAATCTTCCAAATTGGCTTAGGCATTGGGGAATATATTGTAAAGGATACTTTTGGGAGGGTGGGCTTCTTGTCATTCCTTCTTATGTACCTTTTCACTTTTAGTTCAACAAATACAATTTCATGTCTTATAAATAGAAAAAAAAAGATGATGAAATGGCAAGAAACAATAAGAATGACTACAATGCCCAAAAAGTTTGTGGATGGAACAAGATTCCAACCACAAAACCAAATCTGAGGGGCTAGGAGAACTGTGATTCGAAGAACAAAGTGGACAATCATTCTGCCCCAAGGGACTAATTCTAGCTTATGCTTCATTCTACACGGTCTAGTAAGCGCATTACACATTCAGATTAATGCCTCCTTATCTTTAACCTCGTTACTTAAATGTCATATGAAAATGGAGGATGGGAATGAGAAGGACTAATGACTTAACCCATATCACATAAGTTAGTTATTTCTTAAAGACATTAGTTTCTAGTTTAGCAATAGCGAAAACGGTCAAAAAAGGGAAAAGCAACTCGAAGTTATAAGAAACAATAAAGTAATGGTGCCTAACCTCCCTTAGTACAAAGACATGGTTTAGAACACATATAGGCTCCATGTCATTCAGAACTGAGCACAAATTTGTTAATCTCTGCATTGCAGCCTCCAATCTGTTATTGATCATGATAACAACCACTTGGTTAACCACACTGACCTTGCAAACAGTATAAAAGTAAAATTAAGTTTCTTGCTTTTTTTTTTTTTTAAATTTTTTTCTTTTGAGAAGAAGTTTCTTACATTTTGACAGAATTACTATTTTCAGGATGGCTTTCTCGGCCAGGTAATGGCAAACCAGAGAAACCTTTGGGTGATTTGGCAGAAGGAGTTGAGAACTTTGTTGCATAGTTCATATGCATGGCTGCTTGCTCTGGAAGAAGCTGCAATTTCCCATAGAATGAGTCCATGTACATGCATCTGATTAATCTCCATACCGACTTTTATCATGAGCAAGAAGGGTACAAACCTGATTCTCAAGAAATCCAAAACCTCCTTCAGAATCAAGAATATTGATCAACCCCTCCAATCCACCCATGATTGATTCAATAAGAGATTCAACATATAAAACTGCATCCCGTCCAATTTTAGTGACCTGTATTCAAGGAAGAACAGAAATCAATTTTCATTTGTTAAAATTTAAGGAAAATTGTGAGACTGAAATCCAATAATCTAGACTTAGTATAGGTTTGGCACTTGAAAGTAAAAAGCAAATGATATGCTTTCAAAGACTAAATTAGTGATTGAAATTGAAAATGTGAACAAACTAGATACCAAATCATATGCAAACCATATTAAATTGGGAAGTATAAAAATGGAAATAAAGTAGGAATAATTGTAGACAAACTCCAAAAAATAATATTGTTTAGGTCCATGCCACTTGGACTCAAATTTGGGTGTCAGAGACAAATACATATCTAGAAGTCTGACTCTTTCATTTTTAAATTTAGGATACAGGGAACTCAGTTATGCTATATCTTGTTTTATCTTCATTTTTTTTATTCTTATTTAACTCATTTATTGTCCTTTTTTTACTGATTAGCTATTATATTCTTTAATCTTTTCTCTTAATTCCATTGGAAAATTTAGTAATATTCTAACATCAAACATGTCAAACACATTTCCCACACCATGTACTATAATGAACTGTCGGACATAGGTACATCAAGCTAAAGTAAAGGGTTTGGGTAACATAGGTTAGGTAATAGGAAAGGAGATAAACTTACACTCATAGAACTTGCAAAAGAAAAAGAAAAGTTACTCCATATGCACCCAAAAAGTATTAGACTAACAAATAATCACAACTTAGGATAACATGGACGAAGAAATTTGAGAAATACTCCAAGGAGACTTGACATATATGAAGGGGATTTTAATGGACATGTAGGGAAAGAGCCACTTGGATATGACACGGGGAATGTAGGATATGGATTCAACAAATGACGTCGGAGTGAGCATACTTAATTTTCTAGTAACATCTGACCTTACAATAACAAATGCATATCTTAGAAAGAGAAATGAATACTTGATGACACTTAAAAGTATAGCAAAATAAGTACATTTTCTTAGCTAGAAAATTTGATAAAGTAGTATGTAAAGATTGTCAGATTATAACTTCACAATATAAAATAATGATACTAGACATACTACAAAGACGGGATCTAGGTAAAATGTAACATTATCAAGCCACAAACTGAATGATAGGTTCTTTTGTTTTGTCAAGAAACAAATAATATATTAATATCACGTATATGTACAAACTAAAATTTATTAACAAGTCCTTGCTGCGATGATTACAAACAGTGCAAGATTGGTTACCAGCCTCATAATTAGTCATTTAACCCAAAACCATTAGAGAGCTTGCCCACACTAACCCACAACGAGGCAAGGAAAAAGGAACTCTCCTGAAACCCAAAAGCATCCTGCTCTCTATCATCAAAAGCTAAAAAATATAACTATCCTCTTGTGGTCCCATGACTTCCAAGGGCAAGCTTCCTTGATTGGGAATTCCCAAAGATTGTCTGCATTTGGGAAGACCAATGAAGCTTGTCTTTCCACCTTCTCCAAATGTGTTAGGCACATTCCATTAATATATAACATTGTTGTCTTTTCTCCCTCTTACATAGAACTGATTTGGAGAAGATGCTATACGACAAAATCTTTTATAAAGCATGTATGCACAACTGAGTATACCATGTTCTGCCATCCATCCCAGGAATTTGACATTTGATTGAGTATGTTTGGGTGGGAAAATGGGGAAAGGGTTCAAGAAGGGAGTTTTAGGTAGTGAAAGAAGCTTTGGGAGGTAAAGGTTCTTGAATAGTGTGCAGAACGTATTACTTTGTCACTCTCCCTAGGGAGGATAAGACCTTCAAGGCATCCAAATGGCTAGACACATCTCGGACTTCTCTTCTATGGGGCCACTAGCTAGTCCTAAGTTCCAAGAGATACCTCCTAATAATAGGGTTTGAGAGGATAAAAAAAGAAATATTTATAGGGAAGCAAGAAAGAGAAAGGACTTACAATATAGACAAGGCCCCCGGCGTAGTGTGTAAAGAAATACATAATGTAGCAAAGGATATTCTAGGAGATCAAAAGGGTGTAGGACAATTAGGTAAAAGGAAAATACTTTGACTAGTGCAGCTGTATTTTTTATTTAAGAAACAAGAAATAGTTAAAGGAAAGCAAGAAAGAGAAATGACTCAGAGTATAGATGAGGTCCTCAGCTTACTGTGTAATAAATGCAAATAAAATGTATAGAAAAAGATATTCTAGTAGAGAAAAAGGCAGTATGACAACTAGGTAGAAGAAGAAAATACTAATTTCATTAGTACAATTGCATTTTTTATGCAATTGCAACACTTATTACATATCTTGGGCTGTGTACCCATTAGTCCAATGGTCGTCAATGCTGCCGCAGTTGCATTTTGTAGCACTTCCCTAGGGAAAAACATTGGGTGGAATAAACGAAGTTCGAACTGCCATAACATTTTAAAGGCAAACCATAACCTAGTAAGAGGTTAGAGATAAGGCTTAGAAATTAAAGGGATGAAATATAAAATCTTAAAAAGTGAGGTGGCAATTAATGCTGAACTTAAATTATATGATGATTCATTCACTATATTAGACAAAAAAGGAGAGAGGAATATATGAAAACTGGCAAAATGAAGGAATGAAAAGCAAGAAATCTCAATTATACTAAATGTATTACCACTCAAAAAATTTTATACTAATTCTATTCGAAATGGTGACCATAGAGTCTTTGCAAGATAAGAAGATATTAAAGAGAGACATTAAACTTTTTGCATTAAATAAAAAAGATTCAAAGAATTGAAGCGAAGAAGGAAGTAATAAGTAATGAAAATATATTCTTTTTTAGAACAACAAACTTTAAGTGAAATAACCGAAAGAAATCTTGATACTAAAGTTCAAATCTCAGCTATTGACTATTTTGTCATTGGTAATGGCTTCAATTTTAAACCTCAAGCCAATGGCGTTTGGAGACGAGATAGGAAGCTTTGAAGATGGTGGAAGGGAGAGAAAAGTGGAACAAAGAAAATGTTAGTAGAAGTAGAGAGATGTGATGTCGAGAATGATAGGTGGACCTTCATTTGAGATCAGCAGGTGGCCCGAGGTGTGAAGAGGAAGAGGCAGCTCTCCAAGCATTACTGAGGGACTGTAGCTTACAGGATAGAAATGATAGAATTGTTTGGCTAAAAGAGGCCTCAGGTGCTTTCTCCTCTAAATCTTTCTTTACATTCTTGACTAATGATCCATTGATCCAGCCCTCATCAATATTAAAAGAGATTTGGAGGCTCCAATTCTTTTCAAAGTGAAGTTTTTTGCTTGTGTGGTGATTAAAGAGAAAGTTAACGTAAGGGAAATACTTCAAAAATGGCTTTTGCATCATTATCTTTCACCATCATGTTGTCACTTTTGTCAACAAAACGGTGAGACAGTTGCACATTTGTTCTTCAAGTGTCAATTCTCAAGTCAAGTTTGGCTGCTCCCATTTCGCTCGCCGCTACTACAGGAATCACCTCAACTAACCAGCTTGGCTTACAGAAAACATACAAGCTACACACGTCTTAAACCCTTCCGCCTTGTAAGGCTCCACGTGGGGATTTTCGGCTCCTTGCCTCAACCGCAACTTGAACCCGAAAAAAAGGGTCATGTTGACCACCAAAGAGTCGGGCGGAAAAGGGGGGAAAGCTCTCCGTTCCTGGTTCTCCTGTAGCTGGATTCTCCGGAACCGCAAGAATCCTTAGAATGGGATTCCAACTCAGCACTTTTTGAGATTTTGAGAAGAGTTGCTCTTTGGAGAGCACTTGGACGCGTGAGGGATCTTGAAGCACTATTTCTGCATCTCCCTGACCAAATCCACCCACAAGGGGATCAAGAAAATAAAACAAGAAGCGCCCCGGGCGACTGACAAGTGAAGAAGTCCCGTTTTGGCATGAATCGATTCCCAGCAGGGGCAATCATCTAAACAACTCCAGATTCTATTGATTCGGACCAGCTGATCCCATTCATACGAAAATGAAAATCTTCATAAATGGGATAGTTCATCAAGCCACTAATATCTCGGGAGTTTGCTCTCCGATGAAAGCCCTTCCGCGCGGCCGGCCCAAGGGTTACCCGCGATTGGTAATGGCACAATCAGAAGAGGGGTAGGGGAGAAAAGGTTACGCGCTGGGTAGCGCAGCGCATCTGTTTCGGGTACAGAGGTGACGAGGGGTGCTAACCCGGCCACCCAACCCAGCAGCAGTCTTGGCTTGAGAAGCTGAGTTGCCGGTTTGACGATCTACTCGGCCGGTTTGAATCAGAGCAGACTCGGGGCCTCTCTTTCTCTTGCGCTGAAGCAGCCACATCTCATTTGGCTGGAGAAGACATTTTCCTATAAATCCATAGGTAAACGATCAGGAGGATTAATTTAGTGTCTATCCATACTGGGATGTGATAACAGCAAAATGGAGGGCTTATTGGATGGTGGCAAATTCAATGGTGGTCTGGTGCTAGTGGAAGAAAAAGAATACAAGGCTTTTTGAGGACAGATTTCTACCTCCAAGAGCAATTTAGGAACAATCTCAGTCTCTAGTGTCTTTTTGAATTAGAAATTGTTCTTTATCGTTGGGCTATCCTATGTCGGAATGGCTAAGAGTGTGGGAAAATGTTTTGTAGGGGTCCGTGGGCGGCTGCATGGGGTTGAGTCATTTTTATTCAGTTTAGAAGGTGTGTTCTTGGTAGGCAGTCGTCCCTTGTTTGTTCTTAAATCATTTTAATGGAAATTGTTGTTTCTTTTTAAAATAAGAATGAAGGGTGGACCTAAGTGGTAAGGAAAAGAAATAAGTATAAAAGAGCATCTCCACTAATTTAAAACTAGCTCCCACAAAAGGAAAGTTATAATAAGAACTGCTCGTCAAAGAAAGATAATGTGGCTGCTAGAAGTCAAGGAAACGTGACTAAAAGCTTACAACATGGAAGAAGGCTTAAGGAAGTCTTCTTTACGAGATTTAAACGTTCTTTGTTCATCACGATGGGAATAGTTTGAAAATAGTAGAGGAGACTGAAACAAAGAGTTTGAACTAAAGCTTCACTACGAGGGGTTTGTGTGGTTGAATGAGATGGTCAAGAGAAGTCCATAGGATCCTAGGGATGAAAGTTTCAAGAAGAGCAGAAGGGGAAAGACTATGTGGTGATTGTCGAGATATATTCCAATAGGAGAGGAAGATTCATGAGAATATCCAAAACAACACATGCTCATAACCAAACAATCTTCATTCCCAAAGAAGAATGATCGAGTGGGCAGAGGATTTTTGGACATGCTTTGAGTCTGTTGATAATGGAAGAAAAACAATGAAACTTTGGAGTAGGCGAGACAATGGAGGGGATGAGTAGAGAAGGTGGGAAAAAAGGAAAGAAGCCATTGAAGATCTGATGAGAAGCTATATAAAGGAAGGAGCAAGTAGTAAGAACACGATAATGGAGACTAGAAGGAATGACTTAACTATATGGGTGGAGATCGAGGAAGAGGTTAGTAGTCTGATGAAGAGGGATTTAAAGTTGGCTAGATGCAGCAAGGCCCTTCTAAAATGCCAAAACAAGGAATGGTGAGCAAGCTCATAAAAGGTAAGAACAAAGGACGGGATAGCCGGGGGATAGCAGAGAGATGGCATGAGGAGGAGAGGTGGGACGACATGAAGATTCAATATAAAAGAAGTTGGATAGGAGGGGAAGGAATTTCACCATTCAAGTAGACAATGGATAAAATGATGAGGATTGTAAGACAATGTGAGGGTTTGCTAGAGCTGGCAAAGAAGACTAAGGATGGTTTGAATCTAGAGATGGTCGTGATGAAGCTGAAGTGAGGGTTTGCTAGAGCTGGCAAAGAAGACTAAGGAAGGTTTGAATCTAGATATGGTCGTGATGAAGGTGAAGGGAAGAGTCTTAGTTTTCTCCAATTGTTCGTAAAAATCTACAAGGATGAAGAGGTGATGGAGTTGAGACTGTTTGGTCTGAAAAAAGAAAGCTTACCAAAAGTGGAGAAGGTGAAGAAGGAAAAGGTAAAGCACAGGATGTCAAATTTTTTTTTTTTGCCAAAGTAGCATGATGGAGAAGGCCTAATAGGGTTGATAGCAATGTGAGGAGAGGTGACAGGGAGCAGAGTTAAATGAAGACGATGGTACGTGAAGTAGAGGCTGGTAGTGAACAACGCAGGATAGGGAAGAATTTTAGAGCCACACAAGATGCCAGCATGGTGTAGGTGGAGAGAAACTATGGGAGGATTACACGTAGCAAAGCCTTGAGTAAAGACAAGCTCATCAACATGGGCCATCCCCAGTTAGCCATTTATCGCTAGGCCAAGGAACAAATCACGAGGAGGATGAAAGCCTTGAAAAAGTTCGTGGAAGAAGCCAATAGACAAGAAGCGCATGACAAAGAAGCCAACAAAACAACGAGAGATGGGGCCAAGGTAGGCCCATCTAATGGCACAAAATCTCTAAAGACTTACAAGAGAAAGGTGAAGTTTGGGCCCAATGTAGGCTCATCAAAAGACATAGGGCAATCAGGACCATGAAATGAAAATTCGTTGAATTTCAGCAAACTTCGACAGAAACACGTGGAAATCTTTAGTAACAATTCTGGAAAGTATATCGAAGGAGTTGGTCAACCAAAGAATAATGGTAAGAACAAGATCGCAGATGAAAAAGTTAGCCATGGAGAAAGAGCAAGCCTTGGCTAATATACAAACTGGGGGTATTCACATCGGTGATAAGGTAAACAAGAAGGAAGGAAAGCTGACAGGAAGGAAGTTCCCCATGAAGCCTGATATCCGTTCCAGCAAATTGAAGATTATAAGAAACTCAGACTTTTATTCATGGTTAGAGATAGAGGAGGATCTATCTCTAATTCTGGGCCGTGACATACACCTAACCATCATCGACACTGGAAGAGCTACCTTGCACTGCAGGGATGGTGGAGAAACATCTAAACTGATGGGCCCTTCACAGGCAGAGTTCCAAACGGATATATCAGTGCAAGAGTGGTATGAGTTTGAGTTGTGGGAACGACGACAAATCGCGTGCCGAGACAAGTGGGTTGGAATTGAAGGTATTCCGGCAGAAAAGTGGACCCAAAGCTTTCTAGTGGATATTGTAGAGAAGTGTTGAGGAATGCTGGACATCGTTTAAGAAACGTTATCCAATAGATCGTGGGAGTTAGCGATAATGAAGTTTTGAGGCTAGGAATCCGGTTTTCTACGTGGAACTTGAAATTTATGATGATGATGGAGTAACAGAGTTGAGACTCCTGGATTTGCAGAAGATTTGGGGATTGGAGATAGAGAACGCTAGGAAAGAGGACAAGAAACACTTCGCCGGCGTCGGAAGACTACTGGAGGGCATCGTTGACGGTGAGGGCAGACGGTTCGAGAACGCTCCCTCTAACGGCATCGCCAGCATGCCGACCTACGTCTGAAGCTAGTCGTCAGGCGTCAAGAGGTGGAGGTCGGTGTCGTACATTCAGAGACGTCACCATGCAGAAGCAATCAGATATTTTGGACATTTACAGCAGGGAAGAAGATGGGTCACCGGGTCAGGTCTCGGGTATGGGGGCCTTTCAGCCGGATGCAACCAATCTAGGAGTTAAAGGAGGGCCTGAGATAATCCACAAATTAGGGGCACAAGATGCAAGTGGGCCTGATCCAGGAGCAAATGCGGCCCAGCAAAGGTAACTTAATGATGTCTTTTGGCAGGCCCCCTTTGCACATTTATACAAGGAACAAAGGCTTTCCAAACCATACCAATAAATGGATCAAAATGACGAGCCCATCTAAAATCAAAGGCAAGGTGATTGCGCGAGTGAAGTCAGATTTTGAGTAGGAGGAAATGTCCCAAGGAACTGGAACGATTGAATCCCCGTGCTTGCATTCATCTTCAGACAAAGTAGATGAGGAAGGGAACCTCAATACTACCGGTGGCACTCCATATCACCCCAAGGTATGTTATGTTCCTAGAATGCGTTCTCATTCTAACGATGCAGGTTGCTCAAATCCAACGAACTCGCATCGAAAACCTCAAGTTCAAGATCAAAGGCAAACAGAGGACACGAAGTTGTCTCATAATCAAAATCAATCTGAGGGGAATAAGTCTAAGGAAGAGGAAGAAGTTGAAAGGCGAGTGGCGAGGTTCCGCCAGGGGATCACCATTCAATTGCTTCAGATGGAGGACTCTGAATGAGTTTTGCGGTGCTGATTGGGAGACGCGGTTCTGATGCGAATATTATCTTGGAATATAAGGGAAAGTGGCTCCCGGGACGAGCTGCGACTTATCCGTCAATCGATTCTCGCTACCAAGCCTCACTTTATTGCTTTACAGGAGACTAAAAGAACTGACTAGTCCGTTGACTCAATCGCTTAGGTTCGACGATGACGATTCATAAATTGGACCTTTCTTCCCGCCCAGGGCTCTGCTGCAAATCAGCTGCACACCAGTGGCCTGGGTATCGGTTCATGCAAAAGCTAAAAGATCTGAAAATGGACCTTAGAGAATGGAGTCGTACCTTTCATTTCAAAGATCTAAGCCAGCAATATAACCTTTAGAAAAAACTTCAAGAGATCGATCGACAAATTGAACAGATTGGTGACTTCATCGCAAAGGAGGAGAGAGCCCCTACATTGGCCAAGCTTCAGTTGATTGAACATTGAATTGAAAGGGCTGCGCGTTAGAAAAGCTCGCTTAAAGTGGGCAAGGGAGGGTGATATAAACTCTAAGTTTTTTCATCGAATTCTTTCTATACGAAGGTCCTGTGCTGTCATTTCAAACTTGGAAACGGAAGGAGGTGATCTAGTGGAGTCTATGGAAGAAATACAAAGGCATATTATCTCATATTTTTCTCAGTTATACTCAGAACCTAACGTTCTGCGGTGGATCATTGAAGGCATAGATTGGAGACCAATTTCGGAAGATCAAAGCCGTTGGTTGGAACGACCTTTCACGAAGGAGGAAGTCAGAGAGCTGTTTTCTTTTGCGATGAAGAGAACGCGCCAGGTCCTGATGATTTTTCCATGTTCTTTCAAAAGAATTGGTTATTGTTTAGCCAAGATATTTGCAATGTTGTTCATGAATTCCATAACTCAGGTATCATCAACAGATGCACTAACAAGACCTACATTCAGCTCATTCCCAAGAGAAGCAGCTCCAGTAAAATTGAGGATTTTCGGCCTATTAGCCTCGTTACTAGTCTATACAAGATAATTGCCAAAATCCTAATAAAGAGATTGAAGGAGGTAATTAAGGACACCGTCGCAGAGACTCAGCTGGGCTTTGTCAAAGACCGTCACATCCTGGATGCGGTCCTGATAGCTAGTGAAGCTGTGGAAGATTACAGAAAGAGCCATAAGGAGGGACTGGCAGTTAAAAGTGACTTTTCAAAGGCTTATGACTCCGTTTGATGGCATTATCTCATGCATGTGCTGAAAAAAAAGGTTTTGGGGTGAGATGGCATAAATGGATTATGGGATGTTTATCCTCAGTTTCCTACTTAGTCCTGATTAATGGTAGGCCAAGAGGAAAGATATAGGCTTCCAAGGGTTTGAGGCAAGATGATCCTCTTTCCCCCTTCCTATACATTCTGGCAGTAGATGGCCTTCAAAGGATCATGCAGAAGGCAACGAATCACGACCTTTAAGTATTTGAGGTGGGCCCGAATAATCAAATTATCTCACCTCTTCTACGCTGATAACACTCTCTTTTTTCTGAATAACGATAAGCATAGCTGGAAGATGCTTACGAAAGTCCTCAAAAGCTTTTCTTTAATCTCAAGATTGAAGATCAACTTTCATAAGAGCTAGATAATGGGCATCAATTTATCTGATGCTGATATGTCTCGTGTCGAGCACACCCTGAACATCTTTGCAAGTTCATGGCTTATGAAATACCTTGGTCTTCCTTTGCGAGAAAACTGCAAGAGAATCTCATTCAAGGGCCCAGTGGTGTAGATGGTCAAGCGATGCATCCAGGGATGGAAAGGCAACTACTTGTCTAGAGGCGAACGTCTGTTGCTAATCAAGACAGTCTTGGAGGTGCTCCCACCATATTATATCTCCATCTTTTGGATGTCGGTTGTTGTGCAGAAGGAGATAGAGTGATGCGTTAGGGGTTTATTATGGAAAGCAGAGAACACTGAGAAGGCCCAGATGTTGGTCAGTTGGAAGAAGATTTGCCTCCAAAAGGACAACGGAGGATTGGGTGTGGGCATCCTTAAATTCAGAAATCTTGCGCTTGCGGCCAAATGGGTACGACGTTTCTTGGTGGAACAATCTTCCCTATGGATTATTGAAGGAAGATGGAAAATGCAAAACCTTTAGGACCATATGGCATTCCTTGAGGTTTAGAAAGCTCTAGAAGTTGGAGTCTTGTAGCTAACAAAATTGTCTAACAAAATTCTATTTTCTAAAAGAATGGCCAATGATTGGAGGAAAAACATCTTAATACTTATATATAAAATACAAGAGAAATTCAAAATCAAACAACTTGTAGACAGATAAAACACAGTTATAGCAAGCAGTAAGGAGCATAGCTAGCCCAAATATATGTTGGGAGCATCCTGACTCCAAGATGGTTAGATCTGAAAATAAAGCATGCTGGAGAATTCACAGGCTAGTTTATAAAAGCTAATTGGAGAAAATTAGTCATGAAGTTTCAGAATTCTTCAGAATTTCATTCTCAAATATATATACCTCTTCTGGGACAATCATGGATGCACACTCTGGAAAACTACTAGCAACCCCAAGCCATGCACAACAATGTTGTGGACGTCCTTCTGGTGCAAACATGGTGTTTCTGAAGACCTGTTTTAGAAATAGTCCCAATCATGTGAGAATTACATGAATTTTTAAATTATAATGTAAGGATAAAAATAAAATTTTAAAATATAGGAAAAAGGTATGAACTCTATATAATGTAGGGAGCTGAAATGTTGGCATAAATAACTTACGGCAGTAAGATGGTGATGGTAAAAATATAGTTTTCTCAGACTCCCGTGCTTTGATAACTGAGACTCAAGTTCATCAACACATCTGCAAGACCATGGCTACACTTAAGTATATATACCTGTACTACAATTACAAATGCTTTTGTATCGTAATTACTACTTAAAATACTTACCACATCTTGAAAAATGTCCTTTACCTTAAAAGGAGGATCTAAACTCATGTCACAGAAAGACTGGCTCCCTCAAACTTCAAAGGATACTTAATGGGGGAACCAGAACTATTGTTTCCTTGCAAAATAGGTCATAGCGTATTCTCATTCTTTTGACACCCCCTCCCTAGAAAGAAAAAACTAGTTGTTTGAAGTCTAAGAATGGTCTACGAATGGTCTTTTAGCTACTTTTTTCCGAAGGTACAAAGAGTTTCGCAAGTGCATTTTAAGAGAAATACTTTATACAGCTAGACATAAACATAGATGCAAAAACTAGCTTCCTTGAAGGGTATATTCTGGAGTGTGATTTAAGAAAAGGGTATTTACTGCAGGAAGCTAAACTAAAGTATAATGGAAAAACATGTTTGCAGCAAATGATTTATAGTTTATACCTTACCGCCCTCTCTGCACCTCCAAAAACAAAATACTAGCAATTTGAATGCTGGTAGTGGATTCTCTACTACACTTTGCGTGAGATAATAGATAAATAAAGATACAAAAGAATGTACACTCACACACACATGGAATTTCTACATGTAGTCAAACCAGTTTCACCAAGATAACTGAAACATGGCACGTGGAATTCCTGGCCACTACAATATGTAATGACATGGATAGATGGATAAACAAAACCCAGCACATATTATGCTATCAATTGTCTTCAATTATTTCAACAATATTTGCAATCATTCAAGAAAGAGGAAAGATCTATTGCAAGATTTATGCACTATCTGTACCCTTTACACAACAATCTATGCTGCTTGACAACCATCCCAAAAAAACACCGGGTGAATAGTTCTGTAGTCTTTGGCCGTATATTAAAACCGTAAGTAATTATCTAAGATTTTGAAGCTACTACTTAGGTCTCCTTAATCTACTGCTAGAAGAAGCCATTTAGATATTTAAAGAACTTTAGTCAAGACAAGTAAAAAGCATACAACCAGAAAAACCAATTTTAAATGAATCTTACAAGTTGATTTAGCATTTAAATACACCATGCAGGGCAGTCTTAAATCAGACAAGATGAATCCTAAGTGACTAAACTCAGTTTTGAATAACGAGAAGTAATTTAACAGATTTGATCTTCTGAAAAAAATCAATACCAAGTGTAACTAACGGATGTCAAAATAATCTAACTCCAAAACTTTTAACTGGATTTTATCAATCCAAAAAATAAACATGTACAGTTGATTAAAACAATTAGTTTATTCAGATTTCTTGAATCTTAAAAAACATTATAAATGTAACATCATGAGAAGCGAAGAATGGAAAATGGTTCGAAGTCGCACAAACATAGAGACAGAGAAACAAAGTCACAATGGAACACCATGGGTAACACTGGGAAGGAGATGCAAAAAGAAAGAAAAATGAAAAGAAGCAGTCATCGGGACTTTAATCTCAGACCAAGGAAGACAATGACAAAGGAACATCATGTTGGAACAACGTCATGGAAGAATATTCTGCTACAAAAGAATGAGGAAGATGAAGGAAATGAGGGATGGACTGTAGTCAACCATAGGAAAATAAGAAGCACAAAAGACAAACACCAACGTGAACCGGACAAGGGAGTTACCAGTTACCATAAAAGGAAAGAATATTCAAAATAGTCAAGAAAGGATCAAGATAAAAAAGGAAGGTTGCTGAAAACATTAAATGGGGAATGGTCATACATATCATTTTCCACGAAGTTTAAATACTTCTCGATATGCTACACTAAAGACTCTCAGGAGGTGATAATCTAGGATGTCACACGACAGCACCACTTTCAAATAGTCTGAAACAGAGAAGCGATTCGATGGATGAAGAAGAAGGTGCAGAAGGCTTTGATTGAAAACACAACACGGACAACATATGGGGTGTTCCGAGGCCCGGGGTATAGCTTACTCATGGAGGTGCTTATAAATAATAGAGGAAGATTCATTAAATTGACTAAAATGGTTAACGGATGCTCATAAAGCATCATCCTTTCGGAGGAACATACTACGGAGGCGTGGCGAAACCTTTGGAAGGCGTTGGATACAGTTATCCAGGAAGAGATGTTCGACTAAGAAAGGAGACATTAGAGGAGCAAACGAAAAAACCTTGCCAAATGGAGAAGATTGCAGTAGCGAACGAGGAAAGCCGAAACAGAGGAGCATGGAAAAGGGAAAAAGAAGGGAAGCGTAGACTAAGAAGGAACATCGGAGTGGAAGTGCAAAGTCAGGGAGCAGGATGTGGAAGCAGGAATAATCGGGAAGGAAATGATTTTCTTATCATAAGAACATCCGACGAGACCTCATGAAAGATTATAGAGAAATTAGTTCAAAGACTTTTGAAGAGGGAGATTCACATCCGAAGGCTCGATGTAGCAAGAGGTTTGCTCCACTGTTATGACAAAGCGGAGATTCAAATACTCTGTGCAGAATAATAACAGACATTACTAGGGGGTTTCTACTTTGACGAATAGTGTGAAGAAATGGCTGATGATGGAGCTAAGGTGGCTTGCCGAAATAGTTGGATGGGTGTAGAAGGAATAAGGCCGAAAAAGTGGAATGTTTACACTTTTGACAAGATTGGAGAAATGTGTGGGGGTTTGCTGGATATTGCGAGAGTCACAAGCTTGTCGATGTCGATGGAGATAACCTTTCTAAAACTCAGAGAACAAGACTTCGGGTTTCTCCCAAAAGAGTTTGATATCTACGACAATAATGGCATTCGGGAACTATGCTTGGTCAAGATCGAAAGGAACTGGGGAACGGAGATAAAGGAGCTTCGTCAACAAATTTTCGACTAGTTCACCGGTAATCATCCGAAAGGAATAACGAATATCGAAAAATAGTGGTACGCCGACCAGCGGCAATCGAAGATTGAGATCTCTAGTAGTGAAGATGAGGATGATGATCTCGAGGAAGATGCTAATGCCAGACGATTAGAAGCAGATCCCATGTTAGGAGGCGTGCTGGGCAAAAAGTTCAGCACACCAATGGGAGCAAGACAATGGATCTTGGCATATTGATGGATAGCAGAGAGGGCCCCATAGGCCAAGAAGAGGAATCCAAGAAAGCGGGCTGGGTCCCTTTAACGGATCAGGAGGACTGGACATGGTCTTTTGACCAGGGGAAAAGTAGTGGATCGGGGCTCGAAGCCCGACCCGAAAGACCTAGATTATTGGGCCTAGAGAAGGGAGTCCTCATCAGAGACATAAGAAAAAATGATGGGCCTGCAGGATCGAGCGCGACCCATCCTCAAAGTATATCAGAGCTGAAAAGGAGGGGAAAAGGAAAAAAGTAAGCGCAATGGCCTAATGGGCAACTGAATGGGAGATAATGGGTCTGATTTGAAAACTGACTCAGAGTACCAAGAAGACTACGATCGAGACAAGTCAGAGAGGGTCCCTGAGACTCAGAACACAGACATTGATCTCACTAGAGTGGACACGGGCCCGAGAAGTGAAACTAAGCACCAGGAGGATGACGATCAACCCTAGGTACACAATCCTAATTTTGCTCCAACAGTTTCTAATTACTCTAGTGAATCAGAGGAATCTCGAGCAAGTAGCGGACCTCCTTCGCCAAAGCATCGCCATAGTCGACAACTTCACAAGAAGAAGAGGAAACTAGCCCATGCAGCAGATATATCAGAAGGTGAACAGTAGATGATGAACAGATATGACAATGGCAAGCATGAAACAAATATTCAAAAGACTGAATATGAAAGGTCAAAGATTTTTCTCTCGATCAATGCTCAACTTGTGGCGGTTCAATAAGAATTGGTCATTTTTTCTAGGATGTCTCAGTGATTGTGAAGATATTAAGTTTGAATATCCATGGTTGTGGCCTTGAGGCTAAAAGAAGATTAATCAGAAAAACGGTGTCAGTAGCTAAAGCAGATCTAATAACTTTGCAAGAAACTAAAAAGGTTGTCTTCAACCAAGACATGATTGCGTATCTCTGGAAGAGGCGCTTTGTAGATTGGGCTATGATATCGGCAAAAGGTACGCCAAGAGGAATTCTGATCATGTGGGATGTACGTAATATGAAAGTGTTAGAACGAAGGGAAGGGATGCACTCCTTGTCCATTAAAATTAAAGGAGGGGATGATGAGGTATGGTGGTTCACAACTGTCAACAGCCTGTGTGATAGGAAAGGTAGGGAGGACTGTCGAATTGAACTTGCTTCTATTTCGACCAATATACAGGGTCCTTGGTGTGTGGAAGGTGATTTCAACATGTTTCGTTCTATGGGGGAGAATAGAAGCAGTCAGCAAATCATGGGATCCATGCGGATGTTTGATGAATGGATCCAAGATATCCAACTGTTTGAACCAAATCTGAAGAATCTGATCTATACTTGGAATAATGGAAGAGCCAATCTAGCTATGTCCAAACTAGACGTATTCTTAAGTAATGAAGCTTGGTGTGAGAAATTCAATCAGCAGCGCATTTGGGGTCTCTAGCGGATAACTTCAGACCATTGGCCAATCATGTTGGATACCGAGCAGACCAAGTGGGGTCCTGCCCCTTTTTGATTCATCAATGAATGGCTTCAACATCCTAAAATCATTTAGATGATGAAAAGGGAATGAGAAATTGATTAAAGCCAGGGCCGAAAAGGTTATAGAATCATGCAGAAGCTTCAAAATCTGCGAAGAAAACTAAAAGGATGGTATATGGGGCAAGTGGAGTTGGATCAGGCCAAGGAATCAGATCTTAAGGGATGCATCACAGTAGTGGACAAACTCTAGGAGACTGAAGATAGGTAAGACCTTCTGGAAGAAAGGAGGAAGCTGGTAGAAGGCTTACAACTTATTTAATGTAGGCATGAAAGACAGTGCAGACAAAAGGCTAAGCTAAAATGGGCTAAAGAGGGGGATGTTAATTCAAAATTCTTTCACATAATTCTTTCTCTTCAAAAATCTCAAGTCGTTATCTCGAAAGTTGAAGATCCTGGGAACCTTGTTGAGTCTGAATATGAAATCCAGAATCTAATTTTTAAGTATTTTTCTAGATTCTTGGATGAACCTACATATGTGAAATTGGTAGTGGAAGGGTTAGATTGGCAAAAAATCAAGGAAGAGGGTAGTAAGTGGCTAGAACGAGACTTTGAGGAAGAGGAGATCAGAAATACAGTTTTCAGCTGCGATGGAGGAAAAGCCCTAGGGCCGGATGGGTTTACCATGACATTCTTCAGCCTAACTGGGATATTGTCAAGGAGGATGTCTTGGCGTGCATGAAGTAGTTCCACCGGGATGTAATTGTTAATAGAAAGGTGAATGAGACTTACATATGCCTCATCCCGAAGAAGTCAAACTCTATGAGGGTAGAAGACTTTCGGCCCATCAGTCTAACCACCAGCTTATATAAAATTATTGCCAAAACTTTGGGAAATCGGCTCTGAACAGTTCTATCCAAAATAGTGAGTGAACATCAACTGGCTTTTATTAAAGTAGACAGATAACTAATGCAATCTTGATTGCAAATGAAGCTGTGGAAGAGCACCGAGTTAGTGGGAAGAAAGGATTCTTGTTGAAGGTGGACTTGGCCAAAGCCTATGATTCAGTTAAATGGAGTTTTCTGGACTTTGTGATGCAACAAAAGGGTTTCAGGAAACAATGGAAAAGGTGGATGCAGGCTTGCCTCAGGACAGTGAACTACTCAATATTCATAAATGGAAGACCCCGGAGAAAATTCAATGGGTATAAGGGACTTTGACAAGGGGACCCTTTATCCCCTTTTCTGTTTACCATAGCTACTGATACTCTCACACGAGTGGTGCAAAAAACAGTGCAAGCTGGCAAATTGGAAGGGTTGTCTACAAGAAAGGATCAAATTCAGCTCACTCATCTCCTTTTTGTTGATGATTGCCTCATTTTCATTCAAAACAAAAAGGAGGAAATTGAAATAGTTAAGAATGCGCTTCAAACCTTCTGTTTCTTAACATGAATGAAGATAACTGGTGCAAAGAGTCAATTGCTAGCACTCAACATGAATGAAGAAACTATAGAAAACATGGCTGCATCACTTCATGTATCTCCGAGCAGGTGGCCCATTAACTACCTAGGCCTACCCTTGGGTGGGAACCCATACAAAATTGGATTTTGGGTTCTCATGATACAAACTATTAAATAGCAAATAGCAGGATGGAAGAGAAGTTACTTATCCCGGGGAGGTAGACTGTTGATTCTTAGGATTGTTTTGAAAGCTTTGCCAACTTAATTCTTTCCAGACTTTCGCATGCCAAGAACAATTTACTTCCAATATTGAGAAACTGATGAGAGACTTCTTGTGGAAGCATGAGGATACAGAGAAAGGAAAAAATATGATAAGGTGGGAGCAGGTCAGCAAAGAGATAAGAAAAGGCGGGCTAGGATTAAGGAGCATGATCAGACGCAACATGGTGCTAAGAGGAAAGTGGTTGTGGCGAATGATGGACAACCTCGAGGCTATGTGGGCTCGAATAGTGCGCAACATTCATGGGACTGAAGCCTTTGGGAGAGAAGCTGGTTTAAACAGAAGGAGCAGTCATCGGTCCCCTTGGAAAGATATTTTTAATTTGTATGGTAAATTCAATTGGTATGTAAATCAATAGCAGCTTCATTCCCCCCGCTACTAATACCTAGTTTCACATTCCGGAAAGGGGTATATCTTCCAAAATCAAGTCATACTGGAAGGTTGTACTAGCTGCTATATGTTACTCTACTTGGGAAGAAAGGAACATTAGATTTTTCTTGGAGAAACGGAAGTCAGGGAGGATGCTCTGGGAAAGATCCAACGTTTTATTTGCTGGATCTTCAACACTAAATGAGAAATATAATACTCTTTTGAGGAATGGCGATGTAAGGGGAGATGTATTTTGCAATCTTTATAGTCTTGCTCTTGTCGTTAAAGTCTGGACACCTCATCGAGCTTGTATGTACTTTTCTCTATTTTTAATATACTCGTTTTTGTTTAAGGAAAAAAAAAACATTATAAATGTGAAGTAATCATGTGAAGAAGCTAATAATATCAACGTAATTCTAAATACATATATTAATTTTTTAACCGTTACTTTTAAGGATTTATGTGGTATATTGCTAATTGTTCTTCAAACTATGGACATGCTTAATAAGTTAATATGCATAGTTTTAGTTTCCACAAATTCCCCAATAGAGAGATACTAGATCAATCTTTTTAGTTCTTGAATGTCACATAATGCTGTATGAAGATATTGTATTTTGCACCTCATCTAATTCAGCCTAAATTCAATAAGAACATTCTCTAAATCATTTCTCTCCATTAAAATTGTCAAACCCAAGTAATGAAAATAACCCTTTATGGAGATGCTCATCAATATGTAGTGGGGAATGTGCATTCCACTTATCCCAAACCATCCAGATGCATAAAACATCTTAGAAACAATCACTTCAGTTGTCTTTTGGTTCATTATCTTTTCTATCCAGTTTTTGCTAAAATACCATTCCACATTATTCTTTAGCTCTAATCTTAAATAATTCTGATTCTATAGCATTCTTCCAAAGTGTTAACCTTTTAAATTCCTTCTGACATCACTTAATCAAAACAACAATATTGCAAATGTACTTTAACTTATAGTTGTCATTTGTTGGAACTACACTCGCCTCATTTGACATCCATGTGATTGTTTCTCATTGGTTGGATTGTTGAAATAATTCGACAAAATACCTGGCTGCAGCAATCTCGAACTTTAAATTTTAAATGATTGATGACACTTCATCGCTTTAGTACAAAGTCTGTTACTTTTGAAATTGATTAGCACTATTGCGCACAATTTTTGAAATAATAAAAACATTAAGAGCAACCATGAAAAAAAAAAAACGAAGTAAGCACCTGGACCAATTGTGTGCAGCATTCCCTTCTGACAGTAAGCCTTCTTTGCCTGTAGAGACTGTAGCCTTCTCCAAGTGTCTGATATTTATGGATGAGCGAGAAGATGTAACAATCATCAATATTGACAACCAATCCTTACGAAAATCCTGAAAGAACAATCAGAGATTCATCTCTTAAGATTTTTATATTGCATGCTCATGGGAAAAAGCTTCCTCTATATGCATGATAGCAGGAAAAAGACAGAAAATGAAATCAAGCAATGACTAGATGAGGTAGAAGGAAAATACAAGGATGTCTAAGAAAGATTACATATCAATTAAGCCCTCGAAGACCAAATACTCAAAAGACATGAACTTGGAAATCAACAAGAATTTCTTATAGGATCATCTTCTTGGTTCATGTATTTTTTACTGATGAAAAGGGTCGTAAACTGTCCTATTTACGAGATGAAATACAACAATCATTAAACTTTTACAAACAAAAGTAGTTCTACTTACTGAACAATCAAGAAACTACCAAAGAAAACCTTCAATTATTCTTGACCAAGATTTTTTGGTAAGTATTACAATTCACAAGTGCTATTGATTTCATCATTCTCCATGAAATAAAAAATTTCCCACATAGTGGTTGGAAGCTCTATTTCATAAAATTTTAGATTTTGCATAGTAATTTTAGGAGATTTCATGGAGACACAAATTGACATATCCATAACAATGAAAATATATAGATAAAGAAACATGGGATTACACAATTACATAACATGTACTTGTCAAAAGCTTAAAAACCCCAAAACTTAAACAAGTGCAGAAATTAAAAACAGCTATGGCAGAGGCATATATGAGATGATGTCGCTTGAACATTTCTCTTTTTTTTTGTTGACAAAAGATGGAAGAAAATTAGAATTATGGGAAAGAAAAATTATACAAAAAAAAAAGAACCAGGGAACAAGCCAGGATCAGTGATCAAAGATCAAAACTCTCCAAAACAAGATAGCCAAACTGCAGCCAGTCCCCCGAGGAGAAGCCCTTAGCTAGCTGACAACACTGACCCAAAATGAAGGTAAGTAAAAAGAGCTATCCCAGACATCCTAACATCCTTTTCATGATCATAAAATATGGAGGAGTTCCATCCTTTTCAAATGGGCCAAATCACTGCAAAAAACAATAACCTGCAGTAATCTCTAAATCACCAGAAGAAATAGTTCACTGAGAAAGGACTAAAATGCGCCCCAGTTGAATAACACTTTTTAGTGAAGAGAAACCTCCTATGTCCTCCACACTTGCATTCAGTGAAAATGTAGTAACAAGACTCATCACCAGCCTTGCAGAGTCAACACCAATTCAAAGAAAAATACCAATGCTTGAAATGCCTTTGAAGGATATCTTCACAATTTAGAGCACTAGTCCATCCCAAGAATTTGTCTTTGGAAATAATAAAAAGAGCTTTCTATATGAAATCATGGGGAAAAGTGGTAAAAGTTGGGCTAGGGTAGTGATGAGTCTCGGAAGAGGAAAAGTGGAAAAATAATTCTGGAGAGAACTCCCTAAAAGACTCCAAAAGCCATGACAAATATCACATTGATCCGAAAGATGAACATTCACAAGGATGGCAAGAAGAGAAGATGCTTCCAAACTCTCTCAAATTGGAAGCTTCTTATGAAAGCAAGGGAACCAAGATGGTCTACCACTCGTGTTAGTCCCCAAAGTGGAGACTAGAGTCACAAATGTGATGGCTATGCTTGGTAGGAAGTCTATAGAGAGGTAAAAGATCACAAAAGCTGGAAGTACCACAACAAATATCCTCTCAAAATCTAAAAGAGGCTTCATTACCCACTTCAAGGCATATAATGGCAGCAAAGATAGGAAAAATGGAGCAGATGAATTTTCATGGACTTTGGTAAGTAGCTTGAACATTTCATGATTGTGTTGATTTAGTTTACTTCCTTAACTAACCAATTCCAAGTCTCAAACTGCCATTTTTTTTCTTAATACATACCAATAAATTCTACTAAAACTAATATACCTATGCTTTAGCTTTAGCATTTGGCATGAATTGTATAAGATATGGCAAAATGAGTACATATTGTTGTAAGATTAAGAAACGTAATAAAATTGGGTAAAAAGAATAAAAAAAAAGTCAGAAACAACAAAATAAAATAAATAAAATACTTGCAATTTTGAATGCTACTGATCCTCAGACCACCCTTTTCAAGATCTCCACAAACACCAACTCATTTCACCAAAATACTGCTGCAATCATTTTCTTCACTGCCCCACATAAATCTCCTCAA
>JAJIYU010001018.1:0-40752 GCA_030144865.1 Tinospora cordifolia
TTTTATTGATGATTTCACTAGAATGTGTTGGATTTTTTTCTTAAAATTCAAATCAGAAGTGGCTGGAGTATTCTGGAAGTTCAAGAAGATTGTGGAAAATCAAAGTGGCAACCAAATATAAATATTGAGGTCTGATAATGGCAAGGAGTATACCTCAGAAAATTTTAATGCATTTTGTGAAGAAGCTGGCATTGAGCATCAGCTAACAGTCCCTTACACTCCGCAACAAAATGGAGTTAGTGAAAGAAGAAACAAATACATCTTAGAAATGACTAGATGTATGTTGCATGAGAAGAATCTACCCAAACAATTCTAGGCAGAAGCAGCTCATACTGCGGTTTTCTTGCAAAATAGATTGCCGACAAAAGCAGTCAAGGATCAGACACCTTATGAGGCCTAATATGGTCATAAACCATCTCTAAGTTTTCTCAAAATATTTGGTTGTTTGTGCTTCACTCATGTTCCTCATATCAAGAGAGACAAGTTAGATAAAAGAACACTTCCAGGCATCTTTATCGGCTACAACACTGTTACAAAAGCTCATAAAATTTTTCAACCACAAACTGGGAAAATTGTTACAAGCAGAGATGTTCATTTTGTGGAAGATGAAGAATGGAACTGGGATGAGGCAAAGAAAAATGGTCAAACTAAAGCAGAACTGCAGCTTAAGTTTCCTGTTTCAAGCACAAATGAAGATGAAAATTGGCAAAATGAGTCGATAGATGATGCTCTTGTAAGAGGTACTAGACTACTCATTGACATTTATGCAAGGTGCAATATAGTTGTTTGTGAACTTGCAGATTTTGAAGCAGCAATGAAAGACAAAAATTGGATGGCTGCAATGAAGGAGGAGTTGTTCATGATTGAGAAAAACAAAACATGGGAGTTGGTTGATCGACCCCAAAATAGGAAGGTGATTGGAGTCAAGTGGGTGTACAGAACCAAGCTTAATGCTGATGGCTCAATCAACAAGCATAAAGCAAGACTTGTGGTGAAAGGCTATGCTCAAGTTTTTGGTGTGGACTACTCAGACACCTTTGCACCAGTTGCTCGTTTGGACACCATAAGACTTTTACTTGCTATAGCTGCTCAAATGAATTGGAAAGTGCATCAGCTTGATGTAAAATTAGCATATTTAAATGGTGTTTTGCAGGAAGAAATTTATGTTGATTAGCCTGAAGGCTTTGTGAAGAAAGGAGAGGATGACAAGGTGTTTCTTCTCAAGAAGGCTCTTTATGGGTTGAAACAGGCTCCAAGAGCTTGGTACAACAAGATAGATGAACATTTGTTGAGCTTAGGCTTTAAAAAAAGTCTGTCTAAGGCTACTCTTTATGTCAAACATCAGAGTAATGATGTTTTGATAGTCTCTCTTTATGTTGATGATCTTTTGCTAACAGAAAATAATGCACAGCTGATTGAGAACTTCAAACAAGAAATGATAAAGTTTTTTGAGATGACAGATCTTGGATTAATGACCTTCTTCCTTGGAATGGAAATTAAGCAAGCTGAGTATGAAGTCTTCATATGCCAGAAGAAGTATGCAAAAGAAATTTTAAAGAAGTTCAACCTTGAAGAATGCAAGGAAGCAAGCACTCCTATGAATCAAAAGGAGAAGCTGTGTAAGGAAGATGGAGCTGATAAAGTTGATGAGGGATATTTTAGAAGTTTGATTGGTTGCTTAATGTACCTTACAACAACACGTCCTAATATTTTAAATGTTGTAAGTATATTATCTAGGTTTATGTACTGTGCAAGTGAATTGCATCTCAGGGCTACCAAAAGAGTGATTCGATATGTCAAAGGCACAAGTAATTTTGGTGTTAAATTCACAAGAAGTAAGGAGTTCAAGCTGGTTGGCTTCTCTGATAGTGACTGGGGAGGTTCTATTGATGATATGAGGAGTACCTCAGGCTATTGTTTTACTCTTGGATCAAGTATTTTCTCATGGAGCTCGAAGAAGCAAGAAATTGTAGCTCAATCCACTGCTGAAGTAGAATTTGTTGCTGCAACAGCTGCTGTCAATCAAGCTTTGGGGTTGAGGAAGATTTTAATGGATCTTAATCTGGAGCAGAAAGAAAGCACTAAGATTTTTGTTGACAACCAAGCTGCCATTGCCATTGCCATTTTCCATAATCCTGTGTTTCATAGGAAAACTAAGCATTTCAACATCAAGTTGTTTTTTCTAAGAGAAGTGCAGAAAGAAGAATCTATAACCCTGGTTTATTGCAAATCTGAAGATCAATTAGCAAATTTGTTTACAAAACCACTTCTAGTCAGCAAGTTTGAGTTTCTAAGGCTGAAACTTGGTGTTCGCAGCTCCTAAAGCAAGGAGGAGTGTTGAAATACATGCTCAGGACTGCTCAACTTATTTAAGTTTGATTGAGTCCAAGTTGTTCCTTATTCTTAGGAGTTAGTTCTAGTGATCATGTTCTGTTTTTCTAAGATTTTCTAAAATTTTCTGTTAGTAGTTTGTTATTTTTCAAGCTTTAAATTGTAATGCTTCAAAGTTAAAAAGTGTGTTCAGATTTCTTTGCAAGTGCTGCAATTTATTTTAATTTTTCTCTTCTCTCATTTCAATATACCGACAGAATTAGATGTTAAGCAAACTTGGTATTTTTCACATCTAGTAATCATTAGCGCTTGATCTTTAATCCTTGCAGAACATACAACGTTAAACAAAGTGTAAACTACAGCACATTGAGTTCTCTTCTTTTTTTTAAAAAATTATGATATGGGAATATTTTTAAGAAATTTTGCGTGATTCATTTGTTTGCAATTTCTTGAGTTTATTGATTCATTTATTTTCTTAGGTCAGTTTTATAGCTCCAAAATGGGTCCCTATCATGGAATTCACCAGCCAACATGAAAGTTTTCTCATATATGTAAAGAAGGTTTTGCCATCTTGAGTTTGAATCAAACTGCAAAATCCATTCCCCTTCACAAGAGGACACCTTTGCATAGAAAATGGTATTGCTTTGTATTCCTTACCTTTGTCTTTCTTTCTATCTTTTATTCCCTACCTAGTCACTATTTTTTTAGTTTTATGTTATTCTTGTGGCTGGATTTTGTGCTGCTAATTTATCATACGACTCCTTATGATTTATATGAGCAAATGACAGGCAATTGGCTAGAGGGTAGACTTTAATTTAATTTATTTTTTAAAATTTTTTGTCATCTCACACAACAATTGTCATTGAGTCATAGCAATATCAATTCATACAAAGACTTCCACTAGTATAGTCTACTTTTCTAAACCTTCGTTTATTGCACCGTCATCATAGAGTAGTAAAAAATAAAAGCTTCTCATCGAACATTAAATTTTTAGTCAGTTTAGAATGGATATCTTCGACCGAATAATTTTTCTACTATAAAAACATTTACCACCTTCTTTTCATGAACTCACTTTTTATTCTCAATCACCATTGCTCTTGAGAGATAACTCATAACCGATTCTCCAGTTTTCATATAATCACTACGAAAAGCTTGAAGTTGTGCTCGCTCATCTGGAGAATGGAATGATCAATTGCATGAACACAGGTAATTTTTGGCCTTGAGATCCTTTAACCTTTGTTCTTCTAACTTGGTTTTTTGTGCATCAGTTAAAAGAACACCAGTTGCAACATCACATACACCTTCTTCTACTTCTTGGCATACCCTTTAGATCTCAATAGATTTTCCATTAACAGATGCTCCAATGGTCATAATGGTCATCAAATTTAGGAATAGTGGGTTGAGCGAAATTGGTGTTTTCAGTTAACATTATCAGTTGCCGCTGCAACTTCACCACCCAAGCTCTAATACCAAATGACCATGTCAAAATATATAGTATCAGCAAATCCTAAACTATTGGAGCCACATGCTCTATTATGCATAATTTCTCCTAAAGAGACTAGAATTCTCTAAACCGAAAAAATTAAACAAATTGACAGCGTAAAGAACATGTGGAACACACATAAATTATCTAGAGGACGCCTCCATAAGAAATGAGATATTTTAGGAGCAACCTAATAATTTGATGAATTTTCCAACTTTACTTAAACATTTGTTTTTAATAAAAATAAATCACAAATACATAAGTAATTGTCCATTTGTTTTTAGCTAAAAAAATAATCAAGGTATTTGTTTTATTGCATGTTAAACTTAGTTTGGATAATTTTCATGGTCCTTCAACAGAAATTGAAGCATGAATCGATTTGAATGCAAAATAACCCTCATTTAAAGGCTTCCTATAATCTTAGTAAAATGCATCAACAAAAAAAAAGTTGAATAAAATAAAAGTATCTTTATAGTTGTAAAAGAAATTAAGTACCTAACATTTCAATATTAGCTTGAGACGAGAATTAACAAGCAGTAACTAAACAACTTCTGATCTCTATTCATAGAAAACTTATTTAATGAATTCAAATTTTTCTAGGTATCTGTTAAAATTATTCTCGCAAGCTGAACATGAACACAAATTTGATTAGCTTTATGTTAGCAAAAAAACACAAACATCAAGTTAAACAGTGTCGTAAAGATAAGTTTTTTGCATGTTTACCCTAAGTTTCCAAATGATAAAATACTTTACTAGATTGGTTTTACACGTAATGCACCAATGGAGATGAACACCTATCCTACCTTCCATGAAAAGCATATGTAGGCGAATTCCTTAACACATCCCTACCTGTTAGTGAACAATTTGGGTGATCTTGACCCCTCAATGAAAAGTATTTGTCTTCCATAATCCAATACTCCTTGATGAGTCATCCAAGGGATTCTTGTGCAGAGAAGCATAATACATGAATAGCCAAAACTTTGGAATGTTGTCCTTTGGAATGAAATAACCGGAGAAGAGAAAGAACGATCCTAGGACTGTACATGTGAGTGAATTACCAGAAATGAAGTCTGGAGATCCAACACTTAGGAAGAAAATAAGAGAACTAGCATCAACACGATCAGCCAAACTATGAAAATAAAGAAGGTGTAGGCAAAGAAGGAAGGATTCAATCCAACAAGCCAATAAACAGGGATTGCAAATAGAATAGCCACTGCTGACAAAAAGGGCACAAAGGTTGTGGTATTGGAAACCATGTAGGAAGGAACTTTATAAGCTCCTCTTGAAGGTTCCTTCATTAAGAGAGGTCACACTTGGAGGTATATAAGAAGTGCTTCAATGGTAGAAGGAAGAAGAAAACTTAGACTAAATGCAAACAAACCCAATCTCTCAGCTACTCCATCTTCATCTGTCTTTAGTTGTAGAAAAACACGTAAGTATTAGGAGTAGAGGTAACTATTATTTACACATAATGCAGCAATGGAGAGAAAAACACTAGGATGGATTCAATGATGTAGCAATGGGGAGAAAAAGCACTGGGATGGATTCAATCTATAGTTGTTGCTCATCTTTGACCTAACCCAATTAAAACTTAAACCTTATGACACAACTTACAATCAGTGATAAATAAATAGAAGAAAAAAGCTTCCAAAATTCTGTTTGACATTTTAAGATTGGATGAGAATTACAAAGTTTATAGAATGATTAGAACATTCCTAAGTGTGCATATTTTAAACGCATTATTGACTGCCAATTGATCATACATAAGAAAACTAGAGATCCATGAAAATTCATTCCTTGTGAAACAACATTTGATTGGTCGCTAGCTCTTAAATTTATCCAGCTAAGATTATTTATGGCTTGTGCCATGTTGAATTACTAGAGTACAAAGTTCTTTCCAAGCTCATGCCATACTTAAGGTCTAGTGATTCAAAACCTATGCCTATAGAGTAAGTACCCTCCATGGCAATTAACCTTTGCACATGTATCAATGATGCGAAGGTATGACTTGTAATTCTACACAGTATAAGCTATAAGTCAAGCATCCACAATTTAGGTCATGACAGCACTCCAATCCCTAACCCAATGACCCACCCCATAACCAAAACCAAGCTTTTTGTTAGCAATCCAGAACGAGCAAGAAGGTGGGAAGCATCCCACGCACCCCACACTCGTGAAGATTCATTGGAGAAAACTCTTTTGAATCTCTCCAACCAAAAGGACCACAACATTTACACTCTAGCCAGTGGTTCCACCAATGAGCAGGAATTGCCTCAACATATGCAAAAATAGGCTTCAACCAAGCCCCTCTATATTGATTTAATTATGTTAAACATGCAATTCCAAACTCTTTTGAGAATGAGTTTTCAATTTTTTTTTCTTCTTAATTGGCGTGATCCCAGCAACTATGTGCAGCCTTTGTGTTAATAGACAAACAATACATCAACAATAATTTTATTGTGAAAAGAAATGGAATGGATATGTTTTGAGCATGTAAAACAAAATTTAATCTTCAAAACAACATAAATGTTTTAAAAATCAAACTTTTCTGAAAAATCGAACTATGAGTATAAAATTTGTTTAAGAGGCATGTTGCATGTTGTAACACCCGGCCTCGGAATCCTATCACATACTCTACTAACTGGGCAACTTCATCTCTCACCTTGAGACAAAATCAAGTCAACCGATGCGGTTACTCCCGCTTACCATATTTGGGAACTGGGACGTTACTTACATTCTTTTCTTTCCTTCTCATACCATCCCAATAAAATATCAGAGTACGAAAACATGAACAATAATATCATGCATAACTAGAGTATAGGGATGATATGTCCACTAACAACAATATGATTAAACTCAGAAATAAATAAAAATACTCTGACCCCATGGTCTGAGTTCAAATGAGTTAATAAATTAATACCCAGTCCCATGGCTAAAGTCAATAAATAAAATAACCAAACATAAGTTAAATATGGGTCCCAAGTCCTACGACTGTAAATAAATGATAGATTTCTACTCCTATACAATCTTAACAGTAGATTGTATCAAACTACTCCAATGGTCTCCATTTACTTGCCTGTGTGCAAGTATCTTCAGTGATTACCTGAAAAATAAATTAGTGGGGTGAGCTCAAGAGCCTAGTGGATCATGTACAACACATCTCAAATACTATTAAAGTCAAGAACATAAAACATGCAAACATTTATAAATCATTAGGTGTTTTAAAATAGTTCAATTGTTTAGGTTGATGTTAAGACCAAAAAGAATTTCTTCGGTATTTCCTTGTGTCCGAACTCTTGGAAGTACCAAAAGTCAATTCCTCATCATGACACAATCTAAGGAGTGAGGTCTCACTCGATCCTCAGTCCCTTCTCCACTACCGCCACAGTAGCATGGACATCCGCTTAAGGTGGGGGAAATACCCACAATGATACCAAACTACTGTCACAATATCTGTATCATCGTCCAGGTATGTGGTTAGGATCTTAATTATCTTCAATTAGTGACCACTAGCATGCATCATTAATCTCAACTTTCACAATGTACATAAGCATAAATTCATGCTAACAAATCCTTAATCATGCTACAGTCACATATAGATCATATAATGCAATTAAAATCATATATGACACATATCAGTATAGTATTGAAACAACAGGAATCATACAACATGCGGTCTAAGTAGGTAAGGAATCATTCAATCAAGCATCATAACATCCCTAGCATGTTTCTAAGATCATAGAACATTAACTATCTAATCATGCTTTACATTCAAGACTAAAATAATGTTAAAGAGTGAGTATAATCATTTCCGCTTGTTATTTCGCTCTCTGCGTTCTAACTCTTGCCTTAATGGTTTAAAATCCTCGACCTTGCATTTTAGTATATGATCCTCATCAGTATAAGTATTCAGAATGTTTTTCAACTCATAGATCAATTATTCGCTAAACCACATGGTATGTGATAGGCATATTGGTTCCCCACGTGTCAAGAGACTTGTGACCACGGTATTCTCACAGTCTCAATCGTATTACCGTGGTAATGTGAAGTGTTATAGTGATATTGTGGTTGTTTTTCCCAGAAACCACACTTTCATGTGTCTTTTATCACTTCTAGTTTCTTTTTGTGCATACTAAATCTAAGATGGTATGCCCAAAAGAAACAATTATTACTCTATTGAATGTTAACTCGTTATAGATAGCATTGGTTTCGAAACAAGACTGGCATGCTACTGTGATACATTGAGTTTTAACATCTAAATGTGAAATATAACAAACAGCTAGACTTTATACCATATCCTCATTGATGTTCTTTTTGTTCGCCTCACACACTATGATTTCCAACGACTTTAGGTTTCTATCATATTGTAGAGGGCCAAACAATGTTTAGAGTCCATTACAGTTCATCTTACTTGCAACAAAATGTAACATAGAACCAATGTAAGTGTCTTGGTGTAGTTTCTTACTTGGTAACACACTTTAGCCCAATTTTAGGTTTCTTGAATGAGATCGCAGTGTCACTAGTGTTGTTTCTCTCCCGTTAGTGCTTGTGAGTTCATAACAGGGCAATGGGGTTACTTGGGATTGATCTAGAGTGTTGATAGGGAAGAAGGAGGTTATGTGGGTGACTAAGGTTTTCTTCACAAGCATGGTGTGCAAACTGCAGAATGGAATGGAGTGATTAGGGTTGCGCACTAATGTGTATATATACACGTCTCAGTGTTCGACATTCCATTTCTAGTTTTCAATCGCAGTACTACGGTCGTTTGTCCCAAGATCATAGTTTTAGCATTGTTCCTAATTGCAAGACCGCGTACTAGAACCATGATACCACATCTTTTCCAAAATTTATGAATTTTTTGTCGCAGGACTGTGATACCCTGACAGGACTGCAGTCTTCATGCGGACCTATTTTTTAATGAAATTATGACGTAGGATCGCGATCTTGATTTGGGGACTGCAGTCATGCGTCTTCCATTTTTTTTTTTGGCAATTCTAGGGTATTACACATGTATACTTTAGTCTCAATATAAAGACCTACGTTATTTAATTATTCAGAAATTACCTTTACAAGCTAAGAACTTTCTAATGATGCAAAGTATGTGATGATCACAGTAGTAATCAAACACCCAAAACCCTTAATGTTAGATGGAACCTTAGCACACTAAATCACTTGGGCCAATGGGAATGCTTGGAAAGATTGACAAGGGCCTAGGGAATGAAAATAATTATAATGCTAAAGTCTAATACTGAAACCCAATGTTTACTATATGATATTGATAATGTTAGCCCTGGCTAATTCAATCCAAAGTAGACTAAACATCGTGAATTTGAAACTTTCTTTAATTGCAATAATTTCTGTTAAATCAGTGATTACACTATCCTCAAAAATGTAAGTGGCAATGAGCATAACATCTCGACAAACAGAGGAGCCAAGAAAGTTGGATGTTTGTCAAGAGTCATTTTCACTATATGCTATCTATTTGCTCTTGTTTGCTTCTTGATAACTGGTAAGAATGCATTGGTGGTGAAATTGTGCTCCATATGATAATTTTTCATAAGAAAGATGGTATATTCCCCAAACTAGCGCAGTAAGAAACTGATTTGGAGGAAAATATTTGCTTTGTGACTATCATAGCCCAAGTGTTATCCTTTGATATATATCAACCTCCAACCAACTTTGCAACTATCGCACGGTTGAACATTTCCATCTTCTTGAACCCCATTCCCCAAGGAATTTCAACTTTGCGGCTATTAAAATTTTTCTTGGAAAGATTTCAAGAATTTTACTCAACCAAATTGCTTAAGCATCACAAGATGTTGTTGCTACAAAGTCTACTTCCATAGTGGAATGAGTGGCGGTTGGTTATTTCTTTGATGACCAAGAAATAGCCGCTGAACCTAACATGAACACATACCCATAACCGAATGTAATCTTTCTATCATCTTTATCTCTTGTTTAAGCACCATCTGTAAAACCCAACAAAAAGGTTTTATTTCCCCTTTTATAAAAGAAACCCATAGTTAATGGTTCCTTTCAAGTAGCGAGAATGCACTTGACAAGTCAAGAGGTGCATGGCTTTGGGAGTTTCCATGTATCTACTGATGCGGCTTACAACATATATAATATTTTGTTTAGTAGTTAATAAATACATCAAACTACCAACAATCTGTTTGAAAAGTGTCCTTTCAAATATTTCTATTCCTAGGTCTTTCACAAGTAGCATCCCAATGGTTGGAATACAATTACTCATCTGAAATTTGTCATGTATATCTTTTACATACTTATATTCTGAAATGAAGATTCCAGGTGGCAGAGATAAATGCTGATTTCATGCCTAACAATAGGAGCAAAAACCTTAAACCTCTATATAATTGATGCCTAATTGTTGCTAGTAGCCTTTCCAAGGCAAACAAGCTTTGTATTTGGTAACTTTACCATGATCATTGTTACTATATCTTATAGACATTATAAGATATTATTATATATAATTACAAAGATTATATTATATCTAAAAGATATTATACTGTATCTAAAATATATTATACTGTATCTTTTATTTTTTTTCCCCTTTTTTGCTCTATTGCACAGCTATAAATAGCCTACTGAAGCATGTAAATTATTTATTAAGAATTTAAGCAATTCAATTCATTTCATGGTATCAAAGCAAGGTTTAGTTTAAGTTTTTTTTTTTGGTGTTCAATCAGCTTCGGTGATTGCTCTACTACTGCTCTTAGGCAATTGCTGTGCCAACTATTGCACACCACAACCGCCACTGCTTTGATTGTACAACAATTAAAATTGTCTTGTACACCGATCAGAATCACCTGTCTGCTATTTTTTTTTGTTCGATCATTATCGTTGCTGATTCGATGTTCTTTTCATTTATTCGGATCTGAATAGTTTGCTTCCACTGTTGGTCGTTCCTGTTCGATTATCTTTTCCTTTCTTAATCGCCACTGCTTTGTTGCTGTCTTTCTTATCACCGAATTGTCCCTGCTTTTGGTTTTCACACACCTCTCTGCTTTTGGCTATTGTTTTTGGTCGTTCGTCGTTCGCCCCTTGCTTGCCACTGCTATTGCTGCCGGTTATTTCATTTGGTTGTTCACCATTTGCCCCCTGCTCGCCATTGCTACTGCTGCCGGTTACTTCATTTGGCCGTTTGTCATTCGCCTCTGCTCGCAGCTGCTGCTACTACCTGTTATTTTTGCAATTTTTTTCCTTCTGCCACAACTACTCCTTTTCTCCTCCCTGCTGCTGCTGCTCTTGCTGTTGTCCGATCACCTTTGCTGGCTAATCAACGCTGCTGCTGCTGCTATTTGTTCCTGCCAGCCAATTCGCTACTGCTTATTGTTGGTCTTCTTCTTCATCTGCCTGATCACCCTTGCCAGTCGATTCACTGCTGCTTGTTGTTGGCCTTCTTCTTTCATTCTTGGCATTGATATTTGTCGAGACTCCTTATTGATTCCTGCTACCGTTGGACCATGGTTAAACGATCACCATAGTTTATTCTCACCAGTTTAACCAATGTGCTCATATATATATATATATATATATATATATATAATGGATTCACGCAACGATATTATTCGTCTTATTGATACTATTTTAGATGGGACAAATTATAACATTTGGGCACAACAAATGTCTATTTTTCTCACAGGTTGTTGAATGTGGTGTTATGTCACAGGAGAAAAGTTGGAACCTGTATAAGGTACCACTGGGACTGACACTGAGTTTGAAGAATGCCACGAAGTCTGGGCAAGCACTCATTGCAAGATTTTATCCTAGTTAATCAATACTTTCGTGCCGTCTATTCAGATTCTTTTGCCAAAATTTCGTAATGCTCAACTTGCATGGGATTTTTTGGCCAACCGATGTAATTGCTCCAGTGATTTAACTCTTCAATATCAGTTGGAATCTCGCTTATAACACTTACAACAAGCACCAGGTCAGTCTATTTTAGATTATCACTCGCAAATGAGCGCTTTATGGGATCAATTATCTCAAGCTGATCCAGATATCATGCATTCTGCTTCTGCTAAAGCCTTTCAGTCATATCAGGATCGTCGTCATTTCATTCAATTCATGATGGGTATACGAGAAGATTTTGAACATGCGCGTGCTTCTCTTCTTCATCGAACTCCTCTTCCGACACTTGAGACTGCACTTACCGAATTAATCTCCGAAGAAAAACGTCATGCTGCCAAACTTAGCATAACTACTAATCAGGTCTTGCTAAGCTCTACTCCTTCCCTAGTTCCTAAACAACAGATTTCTGCTGCTGTTTCAAAAGTCCCAGGGAAAGGTAAGAACAAATTTACTGGGCAATGTTATAAGTGTGGCTATTTTGGACATCGTGGTTTTGAATGTCGACGATCAAGAAATGATTCGACTAAAATAAATAATTCTAGTCACACTGCTGCTTCTACTATCTCTGCCGCACCAAACACATTTGAAGCATCCACTTTGTCTCTTACTACAACTGATCTTGAGGCACTTGTGCAACAGGTTCTATCCAAAGCACCTACTGCTCTTTCTATCAAATTAGGTAATACCTCTCCTTGGTTTATTGATTAAGCTTGTTGCAATCACATGACCTCCGATATTTCTTTAATCTCACAAAGTAACAATACTCCACCTATTTCTACTATCTATACTACTGATGCATCAAGTATGGCTGTTAGTCATAATGGTACTATTTCCACATTCAATCTATCTCTTCCTAACACATTGGTTGTTCCCAAATTATCACTAAACCTCCTTTCTGTTGGCCAACTTGTTGGAAAATGGTCTTATTTTAACCTTTTCTGATAAAGGATGTGACGTTCAGGATCAGAAGATAGGGCGGTTGATTGGGACCAGGCGTAAAGTTTGATGTCTTTTTGAGCTTACTTCACTACATGTACCCTCTTCCGCTCTTCCTATTGTTGCATCAGTTTCCACTTGTAGTTTGTGGCATTCACGCTTAGGACATGCATCCTTGTCTCGAATTAAAACTTTAGCCTCTGCTGGTTGTCTAGGCCAAGTCAATTTTGAAAAATTCAATTGCATTCATTGTCAACTAAGCAAACAAAATGCTTTACCTTTCAATAACAGTGAATCTATTTCTTCAGCCCCTTTTGATCTCGTCCACTCTGATATTTGGGGCCCTACTCCAATACCTACTAAAGGCGGATCTCGATATTTTGTGATCTTTATTGATGATTTCTCTAGATATACTTGGTTATATATTTTAAAAGATCGTTCAGAATTGCTTAATGTTTTTCGTGCTTTTCAAAAAATGATTCACACTCAATTTGGGAGAGAAATTAAAATTTTTTGTGCTAATAATGCTGCTGAATATACATCTACTGCTTTTCTTGAAACTCTAAAGAATAGTTGGACCTTATACCATCGATCATGTCCATATGCTTCTTAGCAAAACGGTCGCGTTGAACAAAAACATCGACACATCTTGGATACTGTCCGCTCTCTTCTCCTTTCTGCTCAACTATCTGAAAATTTTTGGGGAGAAGTTGCACTTACTGCCATCTACACTATCAATCGTATTCCATTTTCCACTATCGCTGGTCAAACTCCATATGAAATCTTGTATGGAAAAACACCTGATTATTGTGTGTTAAAAACATTTGGTTGTGTGTGTTTTGTCTTACTACCTCCACATGAACGTTCCAAGTTAAAACCTCGTTCCGTCTTTGTTGCTTTCTTGGTTATGACATTGAACATAAGGGCTACATTGTTATGATCCCATTACACAAAAACTACGCATATCTCGCCATGTGCAATTCTGGGAACATCGACCATTTATGTCTCTTTCCACACCATCACCATCACCTCGTTCCCCCTTCTTGTTCATTGATTCCTTCCCAGACATTTTTCTGACTCTAATGCAGGTGAAGCAAGCTCATCAACCTCCAACTTATCTAACAAAACTAATCTGCCTGCCACGTTGACCGATCCAATCAACACATCACCTGAGTCTCTTCCTACACTTGAACTACGACGTTCTAGTTGAGTAAGAACTCTTCCATCTCACCTTCAAGATTATCACTGTTTTTTTTTCATAGCTACTTTGTATCAGCCAACCACCTATCGCGAAGCTAAATCTAATCCGTTATGGCAACAAGCTATGACCGAAGAACTCAAGGCTATGGAAACAACTCATACTTTGGATTTAACTGATTTGCCTCAAGGTAAAATTGTAGTAGGAAGTAAATGGGTGTTCAAGATTAAAACTTGTGCCAATGGCTCCATAGAACGCTATAAAGCACGACTCATTGCTAGAGGTTTTACACAAGAATATGGATTGATTATGAGGAAACCTTTGCTCCAGTTGCTCGTCTTACGACTTTTCGCTCTTTACTTACGATTTCTACCGTTCACAAGTGGAAAATGCTCCAAATGGATGTCAAAAATGCATTTCTTAATGAAGACTTGCTTGAAGAAGTTTACTTACAACCTCCTCAAGGCCTTGACCACCCACTAGGAAAAGTTTGTCATCTTCGTAAAGCCATATATGGCCTCAAACAATATCCTAGAGCTTGGTTTGCTAAGTTTAGTTTTATACTCTCTCAGCAAGGATTTACACCTAGCTCTTATGACTCTACTTTATTTCTACAATGCACAGAGGTTGGCCTTATCATTCTTCTACTTTATGTTGATGACATGGTCATTATAGGAGATGATGTTTTAGGAATTCATGTTTTGCAAACATTTCTTTGTCAGGCTTTTGAGATGAAAGATTTGGGCACACTAAACTACTTCTTAGGCCTTGAGGTTACATCAAGCTCTAATGGATATTATCTTACGCAAGCTAAATATGCCTTTGATCTCTTATCTTGTGCCGGTTTGACTGACAGTAAAATTGTTGACAGTCCATTAGAAACAAATGTCAAGCTACTACCCAATGATGGTACGCCCCTACCAGATGCAAGGTTGTATCGAAAATTAGTTAGTAGTCTTATCTACTTTACTGTTACTCGGCCCGATCTATCTTATGTTGTTCAGCTCGTGAGTCAGTTTATGCGCTCCAAGATCTTCTCATTATGTAGCAGTTTTACGTATACTTCGATACGTAAAGTGTACCATGTTCTATGGTCTTCATTTCTCTGCCCACTCTTCCTTAGATCTTCATGCCTTTTCAGATGTTGATTGGGCAGGTGATCTTACTAATCGTCGGTCTATTACTGGATATTACTTTCTTCTTGGATCGTCATTAATCTCTTGGAAGAGTAAGAAACAAACATTTGTTTTAAGCTTGAATACAGAAGCTGAATATCGCGCTCTAGCATACACTACTTATAATATCTGAAATTTTAGTGATGTAATAATTGTAATACCGAAAATTTTAGTGACGTAATAATTGAAATTTGAGTTTAAAACACACATACGTATATGTTTAAATATAAAGACATATATATATATTTGTCATTTGTATGCAATTAATTAGTTAGTATGGAAGTATAAAAGAATATACATTGATTAATATTAGACATATAGAATTGTTGGGTAAATATATGCTTCTCTATTTGAATAAGAAAATAGTATTTTTAGTATGATATTAATATAGAAAAGTATGTGTATAAAGTATTAATTAGATGCACTCATGAAAATAATATTTCGTTTAGTATGATGGCAATATATATAGAGAAGTAATGTGTAAAGGAAAAACATTCATGAAACATCCCATGTGTTGAGATGTTAAAGTGGGCATGTGTGGGAAAGAATAATCCCACATTGAAAAGTTAGAGACACTATTTGGAGGAGGGCCCTATATAAACCCCCCTACTCTACCCATTTCATTCATCCCAAAGACAAGAATTGATAATTCCTCTTGCTTTCTCTCTTTGCCTCCTTCTTGGCAACCTTAGTTCTAAGTTTTTTTTTGCTTGAGCTATTCTAAATAGTTCGTGAAGTAGTAGCCACGAAGTGCTACAAATAATTTAGGAAGTGATCTCAAGGTGAGTTTCTTTCCTTTCTTTTAATTTATTATTTTGATTTAGATGATGCTTACTTGTTTGGTTAGTTTGATTCTTTTATGCTTTTATTTTTATTCTTTTGCATTTATTTTTTTCAAACATCATGTTGCATGACCAAGAGAGTATGCCCTATAGTTGCGTCTTATATGATCTTCTACATCAGAAATCGAAAGTTGTTTTTCCTGTTTAAGAGAGTATGCTCTATAGTTGTGTCTCGTACGATCTTCTACATCAGAAATCGAACATCTGTGTTTTTGTCGATTTATCATGTTATACTATGGTATGTTCAATTTCTGTTGAAATATTTATCTACCATGTTCTTGTACACAAAAGTCAGATTAAATGAGATTTCAACCACGTACTGGTACGGGGACTTTCTGTGTTCCATGTAGAATTGGAACTGGCTTTCAATACTGACACCAGCATGGAACGGGTTTCAAAAATAATCCCATTGAAAATGGGTTTGAGTTTCAGAATTGATCTCTCCCTAAATCTGGAGCACAGAGGGTATTCTCGTTTGGTCTAAATTACGACTGAATTAATATGTTGGGTGAATAGAATTAATCCCTGGAAGTGTTTGATCTGCTTGCATTGTCTGGTTGGAATAATGGATTAAATAGATGGAATGATTCACTGGGCTGTGTAGCTCACCTCCTTATTTTCCACAACAGGAAATTGATCAGCCTACGCGGAGATTGTTTCTTAGAAAGTTTTTATTTAATTTAATGAAGGGCAAATAGGCCCAAGTGAACTCATGTATTTTCAGCTTTAAATTTATTTTTCGCTGTAATGGAATATTGTACTTGGAATTGTTAAATGAACACATGAAGGATTTTCTTTACTATGATGTTATTTTTGTACATAGACTAATGCACATAGGAACCCTAATGCATTTGGGTCTAAGAAGAAGAAAATGTAGCACGGGCTCGTCTCTCGGGCATCCCAAGATTTTTGATCAAAGAGAATTGAACCGTCAGATGACGTGGAAGATGAAACTTCGGAGGCGGGGTGTTACACTACTTCTGAGTTGTTATGGATTCGATGGCTGCTACAAGACATGAGAGTTTCCTTTTCTGCGGGTTCCACTCTTCACTGTGACAACATGAGTGCCATCCAAATTGCTCATAATGATGTGTTCCACGAACGAACAAAACACATTGAGATTGATTGTCATTTCATTTGTCAACACATCAAACAAAACACCCTTCGTTTGACCCACGTCGCATTTGCTGATCAACTTGCTAATATTTTCACTAAAGCAAACCTACCAAGTTGACATAGACTCTTGGTTGACAAACTTAAGATGGCTTCCTCTCTACCACCTTGAATTTGAGGGGGGATGTTACTATATCTTATAGACATTATAAGATATTATTATATATAATTACAAAGATTATATTATATCTAAAATATATTATATTGTATCTTTTTTTTTTTTCCTTTTTTGCTCTATTGTACAGCTATAAATAGCCTACTGAAGCATGTAAATTATTCATTCAGAATTTAAGCAATTCAATTCATATCAATCATTTAATTTAGTTTTGTACAGCCACTTAATACCAATTGTTTGGTAGTCTAGAGGGAGATTCTTAAGCTTGCAAGTGTTATTTTTCTCTATGGATACAATTTCATCATCTATTGCATGCCTCACTTTAATTCCCTGTTAGCTCCCAATTGCATCATCTACGGTTACAAAGAGAACAACAACATTGTGATATGCACCAAGAAGGTGCGCATTTCTGCCACTGATCAAAAGTGTTAAATACTTCTTTTTGAATGAAAGTTCAACAGCAGATGAGACCTTAGCATGCCAAATCACTTGGGCCAATGGGAATGCTTGGAAAGACTGATAAGGGCACAGAGCACGAATCATATTGGTGATGCAACATTAGAGAGCTGCCTGACATAAACATTTGCTTAAAATTATAGCTGTTACAAGTTTCTACATGTGCCCGATTGATTTCAGAAACAGTTTACATGCTGGGTTTTGACTGCCTTCTATATAAAAAGGACTCGATTTAGGTTTTTGATCACAGCGTGCAAGATCAGTGCTACTGTTCATCATGAATAGAGCCTTTACATAGCATTATGCCATCTCAAAAAAACTTGAAATTTTTACAGAAATCACATCACCCAATCATTACAAAATTACCGTTCTGACTACAGACAAGAGCATGACTCAAACGTTTACACGGACAGACAAGAGCATCACTCAAATATTATACACATACACATACTCACACAATTGCTTCTCCCGTACACAAACAAATGCAGACGCACGCACAAAAGAAAAGAAAAGAAAGAAAAGAGTGCACCTTCATTTTACCAAAGCCCCCCTTCTACAAATGGGACAGACAGTGCTTACCGAAAGCCATTGTTTGATGCAGTGTTCATGGTACTCATGCTTGCATGGGAGTGTTCCGATCTTTTGCTGCGATTCGTACTCATCCTGGCATATGGTGCAGAGTTGAGTTTCCTGATGAAGCTGGTGACTTCTAATCTTGAGAGAGCTTGAAATCTGTTGTTGAGACAGACCATTCATGGGCACACAAGCTGTTGCTTCATGGAAGCTGGCTTCCAACACTTCATTTAATTGATTGGTGTCTCGTGGTAGTTCCAGGGGTCTCTGCAAGTGAGACTGAGGAGTAGAGGCTTGATGATTATCAATCAGATCCACTATCACAACTTCCTGTATCCACAAATAACAAATGAGAATTCTAAAAGGAAAAAAAAAAAAAACAAAGCGTAGTCAAAAAGAAAAAGAATTTACATCATATTGTGTGACCCTGAAGCTGGAAGAATAGTTTCTTTGTACTACTCTTCTTCTTCTGTATGGGTCTTGAACGTTTCTTCTTCCTCTGGAGTGTTGTTGAAGTTGAATTAAGTCTACTGTAAAGGTGTGATCCACTTGTTCCATCTACATTCCAACACGAATCAATCAAAAACCCAAAAAAACAAAAAAATAAAAAAATAAAAATAAAAAGAACATAAAAACATCCCAAAAGCCCCTTGAATCCAAGCGTGCCCTTTCAGCAGAAAAACATGGCGCTTCCTCACAATCTTTCTAAGATCATAATCTTTCTAGGGTTTTCAAGTGATCTCAAGAGAGAAGTGTCTTCAGCACCGAGGTGCCTCGCCGGGGAACCAAGTCGCCGGTGACGGGAAATTTAGGTGGGATGTAAAAGACTGACTAAAACAAGTAAAAAAAAAAAAAAAAAAAACATGTAGACTGCTTTTACCTTGCCAGAGCGATGAAGTACATGAGCAGCTCCAGATAAGATTGAGGGGTGGAAGAATTTAAGACAGATATTTGCAAATACAGAGCACAGGCTTCTTTAAATAACCTATTTATCAACTTCCACGGGTCACCGGACGGGCATGTAATAGCAATTTTGGCGGGAGTTCGTTTCCCCGCGCGCAAGTTAAACCCCATTCCAACTGTCATTTAGACGGAGGGATTTCCTTCCGCGCGTTTGCAATTAACGGTTTAAACTGTAAGCTGTCGCTTTACTTTTGTTTTTAGAAACCTATAAGCTGTCGCATTTAGTCTCCTCTTCCTTCATTCGTTTTTATTTATTTATTATTTGTAAGAAATGAACTGTCACTTTCCTTTTGAATTTATTTCAATTTTATGGAGCAACAATCTAGAATCAATAAATTTTACTTTAATTTTAGAAATAAAAGAGATTTAAATAACTTAAAATTGAAAACAAGTTTTATCATTTTCAGTATTACTATACTTATATAAATATTATTATTATTAGTAGTAGAAGTAGTCTTTTTGCACGTGCACTTTACACAATTTTTACTAAAAAATAATTTAAATAAGCAATTTTTATTAAAATATAATTATATGTTATATCTTTTAATAAGATTTAAATTATTGAAATAAATTAAAAATCAGTTTTTCTATATATGCATTATACATATTTTACTAAAAAATAATTTAAATAAAATATTTTTATTTAAAAAATTATATGTTATATTCTTTAAAATAATTTAATAATTAAAATTAATAAACATATATATTAATAAAAATAATTCAAAGTAAAACTTAGAAGTTAAAAGGTTAAATTAGGTTGTGGTTTAAAAGTTTAAAATGTAGGTGTAGAGATTCAAAAGCAACGGCTAAATCCTGGGGGTCATGCCTATAATCTTCCAATCGGCTAACTTGACAAAAGCAGTAGGCTAGGAGATTTTATAGGCGGACAAGATCCTAATATATTGTTCTCAAAGGAAACTAAGATATGAAAAGTTAATGCAATTAAGCTGAAACCAAACTTAGGCTGGGTTTTTTTTTTTAATAATGCAAAACAAAAAAAAATAATTTTTAAAGTATCTAAGCCACCAAAATTATACCACATACCCATTCTTTTTACAGTTTGCATAAGACATCTGGCTGAAAACAGCCACATATGCATCCAACTGTCTTTTTTCTTTTTTTTTTTTCAAATTTTCACGTATGAAGGCGTCTTCAGTGAAACTCAATTTACACTTATAGCGTCTTTTGAAAAAAAAAACTTCTTTAGTGTAAATACTCTGATTTACCAAGTTTGCATTGATCCGAGAAGAGTTTTATGGTGGAACCACTTCCAGCAAATTTTAATTGCCTGCCACAAACGCCCGGAAGTGACAAAATAATTTTTTGACTCACGGATCAAAATTTGGATACGTTACTTCTTTTCAAGTCTTCGGTGAAAACTCATTAAGGTAAAACCTATTTCTGTTTACTGCGGGCAATCTTGGGGGGATTTATCACAGAATCTCTTCTAGCAAGTTTTAATTTCATCCCACGAACACCAGAAGCAACGAAATATTTTTTTGACTCCCAGATCAAAATTTGGGTGCATCACTTCTTTTTCAAGTCTTTAATGAAAACTTGTTAACGTGAAACCTATTTTTGTTCACTGCAGGCAAGATTTTCTTGCGGGACCACTTCCAACAAGTGCTAATTGTCTCCCACAAACACTCGAAAGTGACGAAATAATTTCTTGACCCTCGAATCAAAATTTGGATGTGTCACTTTTTTTTTTCAAGTCTTTGGTGAAAACTCATTAACATAAAACCTATTTCTATTCATTGCAACAATTAGGGAGGGTTTTCTTACAAGACCACTTCTAGCAAGTTTTAATTGCCTCCCACGAATACCTGGAAGCGATGAAATAATTTTTTGACCCCCAGATCAAAATTTGGATGCATCACTTCTTTTTCAAGTCTTAGGTGCAAACTCAGTAATGTGAAATTTGTTTCTGTTCATTACAAGCAATCTAAGAGGGGTTTCCCCATGGAACCACTTCCACCAAGTTCTAATTGCCTTCTACAAACACCCAGAAGTAATGAGATAATTTTTTGAACCCGAATCAAAATTTGGATGTGCCACTTATTTTTCAAGTCTTTGGTGAAAACTCATTAACGTGAAACCTATTTCTATTCATTGCGGGCAATTCGAGAGGGATTTCATCGCAGGACTACTTTCAACAAGTTCTAATTGCCTCCCAAGAACACTCGAAAGCAATGAAATAATTTTTTTACTCTCGAATCAAAATTTGGATGTATCACTTCTTTTTCAAGTCTTTGGTGAAAACTCGTTGCCGTTTTTGTTCACTAGGGGCAATCAAGGAGCTATTTTATCGTGAGACCACTTGTAGCAAGTTCTAATTGTGTCCCATGAACACCTAAAGAGACGAAATAATTTTTCAACCCCCGGATCAAAATTTGGATGCATTATTTCTTTTTCAAGTCTTCGGTGAAAACTCATTAATGTAAATTTGTATGCAGGCAATCCAGGACGAGTTTTTTCACTGGATCACTTCCAACAAGTTCTAATTGCCCCCCACAAACATCCAAAAGCAATGAAGTAATTTTTTGACCCTTGAATCAAAATTTGGATGTTTCACTTCTTTTTTCAAGTCTTTGGTGAAAACTTATTAATGTATAACCTATTTTTCTTCATTGTGGACAATCCAAGAGGGGTTTTCTCGTGGGACCACTTCTAACAAGTTCTAAGTTGATGACATTAAGTAGAAAATCAAATACAAAAGGATTTTTTTCTAGCCTAGTGGCTAGGCTAACCCAGGGTATAAAGATATTCTTCGTTCTAAAGTCAAAGTTTAAGGCAAATAAAGTTAAAGCACAAATCATTTTATGTATCTTCAATGTATGTTTGCATAATGGATTTTCATTGGGAAGCAAAGTATCTTGTTATTTAATTATGACTATGATGACAGTTTGATAGCAAAAATCCACTCCCAAATCTACTTGACACTTGGAGGTGAATGCATTAATAAAAACCTATCAACAAGCAAATTCAACATTTCTAAGTAATCGCTTCTTTGCTCAGGAATTTGAATGTTATAAACCAAGAAACCAATCTTAATTTGCTATACCATCAGTGGCTAAGAACTATTTTCATAAATAGAACATGTAATTCAAGAATGCTTAATTTACTTCAACAAAGTTACATGTACATATCATTTTCTTTCATTCTTTTAATCATTGTATAATAGTACAATAAAAATATCAAAACACCTAAAAATATCATCATTATGTCCCACAAGGTAGCCAATGGCGCCTTTTGCTTCTTCGTAAATGCACCCTTATGTATTGTTGTAGTTGTGGCTGGACATGAGGTTCGACTTTAGGTTGGACAGGCATTAAAACTTTATCTTGAACCACGTGTTCATTAGCTTCATCATGTAAGGTAGGACTAGATTGAAACATACTTACATCAAATAAGAACCCGACATCTTCTTGTGAGGTTGAAGCTTAAACATTGGAGTCCGAATCAAATGGAGTATTGCGTGTCATGGGAGTCGATCATATATGTATGGTGTCTATTGTCCTCACCTTCCTTTGGTATCGTGTACTTTGCCTGAACTCTTTGTAGTGAAGATAATGCAACCTTCTCAATCTCCCTAATAGATGCATCGTTGGCACGTCGAGAGCATCAAAATTTGAGCTTTTTGGCTTGCCTAAACACCAACAAACAACAAAAAATAATACAAATTTAATAATGAATTCTAATGATAAATCTGCAATAAAAAATTTAGATTGTAAAATAAAAGAGATATGTGTACCATGTAATGAAACTTGCTCCATTTATCGTCATATAGCTCTGCGTTATTGTTCGGTAGCAAACCACGTATGGATCAAAATAATTATCAACATATGGTACATGAGTAGCAATTGGTATACCCTCAACCAAATGCTCTGCTCGTTCCCCCCATTGCTCGATATACCTCTAGTCCACTACAAACCAATCACAGTCAGATTGACCTCTCATATCTGTATTATGTAGATCGACATCTGCATTGCATGGTTCGAGAATAGGCTAATACATTCCAAATTTCTGTAATACCCGATTAGGCTAATGTTGTTCAACAACTGCAAAACAGATAAGTGGAGAAACAATATGCCAAATGTCTCTATCATGTCGACAGTACTCTGACAAATCATTGATTATATCATCTGTGTATGGTGTCCAAATGATCTTGAAAACAACAACTTATTTGTTATTATGAGCTTGATGTCACATCCCAAAATATTGTTTAAAAGAAGCAAAAAAATATTTAATAAAAGATACATGCTCGAATGATTGCATATCTAACATTTCTCTATACTTAATCATGTGTGGTCATTAACGCATTTCTCTACCTACAAAACAAATAGCAAAAAAAAAACTTAAGTATTCACGCTGTAAACATAAGAATTGTAGAAATAAAGTATTATCCCACCTTACCTATATCCTAATGGCAATGGTAATAGTAGATGTGCATAAGGATCATTATTAATATTGTCCTATTTCTATAAAGATAAGAAGGGAAATCAGTCCCATGCCCATGAGTGTAACAAAATAAGTGCACCAAATATTCCTTTCTTCTCAAAAGCAACTGCTCAATACATCTGATGATAAAGTCATGCCAATGTGGTAATTCCCCATGAATATTTGCCAGCTTGGTCAAAATTCACTAGTAATGGCAAGCATCCTAAGTGCACTAAATTGTTAAACCAGTCTGAGAACAAACAACCTCCAAGTAGTTGCAAAATATACGCCCTTGCGTATCGATCAACTTGAATTGCTATAGCATCCGCGGGTAATGATACTCTCTCCGCAAGTATCAATAACTTGAGATGACGACCCCGTCAATCTTTTCCCCCTAGAACAAATCCAAGTAGCTCAAAACAAATTTTCTCATAATCTAAATTGGTCAAATTGGTAACAGGAAGCCCATCAATTGAAAGACCCAAAAGAACTTCCACATTTTTTAGGGTAATAGTGGCCTCACCCACCGCCAAATGAAATGTATGAGTTTCTTGTCACCATCGTTCTATGAAAGTTGTGATTAAGTGCCAGTCTAACTCTATGAACTCAATGCATGCAAGTCCATAAAATCCTACTCTTTGTAAATGTGGGATAGTATTTTCATCCATAGGAAATGTGCGCTCAATTATAGCTTGTCTAAAACCATAATGTAGCTCGGGTAAGTCCTGCAATAGCAAAGATATTGTTAGTAGTTAATAAAAAAATATCACCGTAATACCTTGAAAACCCTAAACTTAATGAAATAAGAATTTCAATATCAATTCGATAAAATTTGGGTGAGAAATAAAATTGGGTCCATTTCAGGGGCAAACATAGCATGTCCAAAATCTTCATTTAGTAACCCTTAGGACCTCAGAATGACTTTAAATTTCACGAGATGATATGAACTAATCAACTAGAAAACATATCCAAAAATCAGCACAATTGGACAAGAATTAGGATTTCATTCGTTTAGTACCCTTCCGTGGAGTCTAAATTAAGAAAGTAAATGAAATAAAGATCACCCTAGTTAAAAAATGGTTTGGAAATATTTCTTAGTCTATTATGAACACAAACATATCAATTAAAGTCCTTAATTCTTATTATATAATGAGATATAAATTTTTATTAAATTCATATGGACCCATGAATGCATAACCAACCACAAATATTTTGTGCACCCATAGTTCATAACTGGCCCTTACATGTATGTGTGTGTGCACACATGTGACAAAGAAAAGCTTCTAAAAATATAGTGTGTGCAAATACAAACCCTAGCCACCACTCTTGGGATGTGATATTGTGCATATCAAAGATCAAAAATAAAAAATGGAAGGTTTCTGTGATCACATCAAACCGCCAAATCAAGGAGATTCACATGCAATTAGGCCAAAAAACCCTTTGTGGTGTGCCAACCCTAATGGAACCAATATTAGAAACTTTCTTACTAACATATTGACTTGATTGGCTTGATGATTCATACACCCAAACCATGGAAACAAACTGAAACCATAAACCCTAGGGTGTATGCTCCCATGCGCCACTAAGGAAATGATTCCATGAATTGTATATGTGATGCCCAAGCAAATGTATTAATTAGGAAACATGTCATGAACATAAAATCTGATCTAGATGGATGTCCAAGATGGTTTAAAAGTTGTTCTAAATCTGATTTGTGTTCACACGCATAAAGGAAACAAAGAAAGATACAAGAATTTTGTGCAAATAAGATTAGGAAACCCTAATGAACACACTTGCCCTATTCTATGAAAATCGTTCTCTTATGTATGGAATGTTGCTCAACTTGTGAGCTGCCGTAGCTACCCAAGATGTCCCCCTAGCCCCTTGAAAATTTATATAAACCCCTTTGTGTTCACTTCTTCTTTATCCCAAAACAAATAGTTGACACTTTCCTCTTTGCTTGTTCTAGGCCTCTTTTTGGCAACCCCTTTTCCTCTCTTGTGTTCTTGAGTGATTTTTAGAGATAAGTTAGGATTTTAGATTTCTTTTATATTCTTGAAGTTACTGGTGGTTCTTGAAGTGCATAGAGGAAGGAAACTTCTGTCAGATTTTCTTTAAACAAGCAACTAAGGTGGATGAGATTTCTTACACTTCTACTTTGCTAGTTTGAGTTTCTAACATGTTCATGCATCTTTCATTTTCAATTTAGCATGTTTATTTTCAGCTTTCAACATGTTTGATCATGATTTAAATTTTGATTATCATGTATGCATGTTTTAAGTATTCATGATACCATTCCATGTCTAGTTTTCATGCTTAGGTTTAATTTGTTTTGTAAAGCACGCTATGTATTATTTCCATGCTTTTGAATATTTTATTCTTAATTTTACTATTCTGATTTTGGATTCATGAATATGTGAGAATTAAGTTTAAGACTTTGAATTTTATAAACCATGTACTGTCATACTAATGTAAGTGATGCTATGAGTGTTCTTCACATATATTAAGTGTATATGGGGCTCATCACTATGTGTGGATGGGTGTAACCCAAAATACTTGAAATGTGGACATGAGATCCTTATTCCAATGGAATATGATAATATAAATTGTTTTTTCCATCCAAGAGTGAAGTATTTTGATAAGAACATCAAGGGATTAGAACCCCTTTCAGTCTTAATGTCAACAATAACCAAAGATGTTGTTTGAATTGCCTAATTGTTTACAAGTGTTTGAATTTGGATGTGCTTTTGATTTGAATTGGTAACTTTGTTGTTTATGGAATGATTTATTGGGCTATGTGCTCACCCCTTCTCCTCTTATTTTTTAGGAAACTGAATCATGAAGACTATCGAGTACTTGATATTATTTTAAATTTGGAAAGTTTATATGTAAGGGCATGTTGCCCAAGTTTTGATTACTTTAATTAACACTTCTGCTGAATTTAGTTTTTAATTTGAGTTATGTACTCTTTTGTTATTTGAAATTCAAGTATGTACTTCTTTATTATTTTATTGAATGAATAAAGATTAAAGATTTCTTTTATTTCCCTTGTAACAGTCTTATTAAATTAAAGTTAAATTATTTGGGTTGTATGCTCATTACGAATTAATAAGACTTGAGATAATCAAAATATAACATGATGCAAGTTGTGTACTTGTAAAAGTAACATGGCTTGGCCTACCTTGTGGTTAAGTCCAATTGAAAGACTTGGGGGCCAGGGAGTTACAATCACCATCTACAGTAACAACTTAGGTACCTATCCCTCAAAAATAGCAATAGAACGATGACATCCCTAAAGCCTCAACACAGATGTATATATGGGCCTTGGATACATCTACGACTACACTATGCATGTTTAAAGAATGTATGAATAAAAAAGAAACAAATTCTAATGAGATTGAAATATATAAATAAAGAACAAAGCATTATCGTACATCATCACATTCTTATCATACAACCACAAAATAAATGACAATGTTTTAGGTTACACTGCTACGAAGAGTTGGAGACTATGTTAATTGTGACCCAATTGTCCACAATGTCCACAATAAATCTTTGAAGAAAACTCCCTTATATCCATCTCATTAGTTATTCATAATGTTCTTGGTAGTCCTAATTTGCGAACTAAGTTATGATTTGGATACACTTTATATGCAAGTGTATGATTTTTCACCTTAGCTACCCAATTTGTCATCTTCTCAACTGCATATCCTGTACAAATATCCCCTTTATGGAGTGTTTTCTCAATTTCTTTTCATCTAGTTTCGAACCATGCAACGGTTCTATAAAATGTCAACTGTGTTAATGAAGCGATAGGATACATTCACGCACCTTTTAAAACACTATTAAAGTTTTCTACACATAAAACAAAACAAAAATTTTGAGTTATTTAATAACAACAATTAAATAAATTATGTTAAGATATTACAATAGGTATACCATGACCAACTAATGAGCCACATTGGACGGCATTCAACCATATTGCGCACCACCATCATGAGCCATAGTCTACTAATTTGGCTCCATTCAAGTAAACTATTTGGTGCAACCCTCTCGTTTGCTTTCAAGTAATGCCATTACCACTACAAATTTGCGAGTTTGATATTGTAAACCAGCTTTTTTGACTAGATCTCTTAACTCCTCATCGTGGAATTTGTCATTGAAATTATTGGCAACATGACGCAAACAATAACTGTGATGTGCTACTGGCTTAGCCCAACCATTATTTGTGTTTTAAATGGCTCTGTATGACGATCATTAATTAAGCAAATATTATCTCTATTTGTTACTTGATGGTAGAGGATCCTAAGAAACCACGACCAGTTATCTCTATTTTCTTCTTCAACAATGGTGAAAGCTAGGAGAAATATGCGATTATCAGTATCAATACTCATGACAATAAAGATCTTTTCACGAAATTTACCATACAAGTGTGTGTCATCTACTTGTGTAATGGGCCTACAACATTTAAACCCCTCAATGGATGAACCAAATGCCCAAAAACAATGGCAAAAAATGACTTCGCTGGGATTCTCAAGGTCATCTCTATAATGATGTAATCCTGCAATGTGTCAGGGTTAGTTGTAATTAAGACATCTATCCATTTGGGAAGAACATTTCATCCTAATTCCCAAATAATTTTTCCATCACTTTTTTTTTGCTTGCCGCACTCTCCTATATGAAACATCATACTTGTACCTCTTTCACAAATGCATAAAGTGTTTTCATTGAAACATTAGGATCTTGCTTGACAATGTTAAATATTTCTTGAAATATTAATAACGAATCTAACTGTCTGTGTTCTTGTGACATTCAAGGAAATGCACATGTATGTATTCCTTCACACTTTGTCATCTCAAACATTTCTGTCTTCTTACACTTAACGGCCCTAATCCTCCATGGTAGTTAGCCATCTTTCCATTTCTTGCATCTGACAGACCAAACATTAGGTTCTAAATCAATCACAACACACTCTCATTGTTGTGCAATGCAACATTGTTTCTTTGTGTATTGCAAATTATCTTTACTAGAAAATGTGAGCCCTTTGCAGAGGTCATGTGACTCATTCCAACCCAAAGTTGCACTATTATGGTCATCTAACATAGGTAGCATGGCTTACAAATTAAGTTCCATAAAGTTTTGTGATGGAGCCTTAGATCCTAGCATTATATGTTGGGGTGTGCCATTAGCATGATGCAATGGATTGTCATGTGATTCATTATCCTCCATGTTAACCCAAAGTGCAAGTCATCTAGTAACGCTAGGGGATACATGGACCCATCTTGATCTATCATCTTCATGAATGTATGCCCAAAATGAACATGATTAGACCTCTCTAGCGCTTCATCATTATCACTATCACCTTCCGAATCATCACTGCTTTGTCCATGGTAATCCTTATCAGTATCATTATCACCATCGTCATCAAAATCATGATCATCATCATATAAACGTGTCACGGGGGTCATAGGTGACATTATACTTGGACCAACATCCTTTGATGACCTTGGTGCATTAGATACAACATAGTTTTCATTCCTTGAAGAACAACCTACATGGCCCTCAGGAGGAAGCCCACTAATTACATCAACACAAATGTCCAGATTATTAGGTGGTGGCATCTCTCGCAACAAAGCAAATATATGTCTCAAGCTTTCATCATTTATAATTGAAAAACTTGTGAAGTTTATAATTCCCCTAGCAAAAAGTAAAGGATATCTATATGTCATGCTAATTCTTGCTCTAAGAGATATTTGTAGTGCATTAGGAATGCTTTCTTAAAACTCTTCAAATCCAACAACAAATAAGACTCTTATAATGCAAATTGGCATACGATTGTACGATACACCTTGGGCATTGGATACTATTGTCCCATTAGCATAGCATACCATTGAAATGAATATGTTTTTCATCTAAGTTCACATGCACAATCACCACAATAAATTATAAAAAAATTATCATAAAAACTTGATAGTATAAGAATGGCACTATATCCAACACAATGTAATGGTAAAAATTAAATAAGGCTAAGCTTAATGAAGAAAAAAAAAGAGTACCCATGTGCTAATATTTGTACTAATTCCTGAAGAGGACAAGACTAGCAAGGGCATAACAACACTAAAAGAAGGTGGTATGTAGGTCTTGCAATCTAAAGAAGAAAATAATAAAATCTAACATAGGTTTTTACCTGGACTCTTCTTCAATCAGTTCTGTTCTTGCAACGAATATGACACTGGTATGGACATTGCATGATTTAAAATAGAACACTAAACTAGTCATGGACATATTTTTTAATTCACATTTTTTCCAATAGACTGCCAAAATTGGAAATGATATCTAAGGACTTGATCAAGTTTACCAAGCTCTTGAGGCACTTCGCTATGGCATATTCTTAGTCAAGATTCCAATATATAGTGAGATTTTTAACTGTATTATATCTAAGTTTACACTAACTTAATTGAATAGGCTTTATAAAATCACTTATTCCAAACCATTGTATCAATGGCTAAATGTCGAGTTATATCATAATAAAGACTATCTTTCTTAACAATCTCTCCCCCTGGCAAAGAAGATGATGCAAATAGATTTGTCATAGGACTATTAAAGATATAGTATGTCTACATTAACCCTTCCCCAAACCCTAAAATAGCAAGAACTTTATGTAACGAATATGCCCATAATTGATAAAATGGAATCAGAATATTGTATATTTTAATACTTATTTTTCATCTTTTTAGGTTAGGAAATAAAAGGCAAAAGCATACAAAAAATCTCTAAAAAATAGAAGAAATCCTTTCATTCCAAATTTTAAAGTTATTAAGAAAGGGGAGAGGGGGGAGGGGGGGAGGGTAGTGTCACATTTTCTTTTCTTATGGTCCAAGAGAAGTTAGGTAGCTGTTGTTCTTCCAACTCACAATAGATGAATCAAAATTCCTATGCATCATTTTCTCAAAGATCATTTGGTAGATAATTGTTCATAGTAATTTTCAGGTTTTTTTTAACCAAAATACTTCCAGACTCTCACATGGACTTAAAAGTGTTTCTTAAGGAATTTCAAGTTTAGAGTAATTATGTAATGTCAAATGGATAGTTTTAAAGCCCAAGTCGAGCCTAAGGAAAATACTATGGCTCATGTGCAAAGTGTTTCCATAAGATACAAATACAAAAGAATAGAATAAAAATAAATAAATAAAAGTTTGAAGAAAATGAAAATTCCCTTATTATGACACTACTATTGTCTTTTATTATAGTGTTTTTAAAATGTCAGAAAACTTTCTACATGTAGAGATTGCTTAATTTGTCTTAATTAAGTAGAAAATTAGTGAAAGCCTCTAATGACAAGAAAATTATGAAAAGAGAATGAATAACCAATATCATAAATAAATAAATAGGACTTTTAAGTTAAAAATGGGATTGTTGAGAAGATAACACCATAGCTTTTTTTTAAAAAAAATAATTAAATAAAAAGATAGCAACCACTAGCTAGATGTTAGAAACCCTATAAAACCTCATCCCTCTTGTTCAAATTACACAATCAGATTTAATGGATAAAATAGAATACCTAGAAACTCCATAAGACCATCTAATGGCAATCCTACTACATAACATGACCATTAAAGTAAGAGTTTGACAGGTAAAACTAAGGGTTGGTTTATGCAAACTACCACGCTCTCCAAAATTTTAAACCTTAAACAACAATAATGTGAACATATTTGACAAAGCTCAACTCAATAAGCCTTTTTCCAGATACTCCTATACAAGGCAGAATTATTGCTTAGGTTATTAAAAAAATTTTCTAAAAAAAAGGGAAATTACTAATGATTATTTTGAAATAGAAAAAGAATAGATTGAGTCATTCCTTAGTGGTAATATGCCTCACTGGTAAGGACATGTAAGAATTGAAGTTTATTTTCAATTTTTGTTGGCCATGTGACCCACAACATTTTTTTATATATTAATTTTATTTACCAGTTGGGGTTTGGCCATTGGGCCAAATATTAGTTATTGTTTATGTTTCTTTAAACTAGCATGTCATTCTTGATTTTTAACTATAAATGGTAATTAACTTATTTATCCATACGCGATTGTGGGATGTGACCTAGTATGTCCAGGAGGTTATATTTATGGTATTGTAATAGTAATGCCCTAGGTTTTTGAACATAACACGTGGAAACAATGAAATTGAATATACATATATCATTATATTTGAGATCATTATGGGATCATTTGTGGTTCAAGAAATGGGGTGTTACAAAGGTGGCATTAAAACCTAGATAGTAGTTTATTAGGCAAAATGTTTACTTTGATAACAAAGGAGGTTTTGAAGCCTAGGTTGTAAGGTATTGGGAAAAACGTTTACTATAATATCAAAAGTGGTATCAAAGCTTAATTAGTAGATATACTAGGCAAATATCAGAGCTTAGGCAGTAGGTTTAAGGGCATAGTGTTGAGAATTGAATTATACATGATGGGTTCAATGGAAGAACCTCCCAATAAGTGATGAGTACTTAAGTTTAGGAGAATACCTTAGATAGAGACTTGGGTGTTGCCAATGAAGCACAGTGGATCAAATAAAACTTTTAGGACCTAGGTTAGAGACTAAAAATGTGTAAAAATGAAATGCTTGTTTGATCAGGACACAAGATCCTGTATATTTGGTTTCTACATTGTATGGGATGTGTAGGAACTCATAGGTATGGAGGAATCCTATACTCGAAGACTGATGGGCCATGTTTGGTTAATAGTCTGTGACTTTGGAAGAGCTTGTTTCCCTATGCTCAGCTGGTATGGGATGGTTGAGTATAGTGGGCCCTGGGAGGCCTCAGTCGTTGAGACATTTGAAAAATTGTATGGGTGCAATGAGATTTCTAAGTGGAAGTCTATGTCGTCAGGCAAGTGTGGTATGGGACACTTGAACTCGGAGTCATGGATGGAAGCTTTAAAGTTTTTCTATGCTAGCGTGAAATTGTATGATTATATATGTAATTGTTTTGCTTGCATGTTATGCTCATATGTATTTTCGAAATATGTATATAATGAAGAAATTTTTTATTATTGAGTACAAATGTTGCACCCAGAAAATATCAGGTGTTTCAGAACAACCTCGTTGTTAACTTAGAACAATAAACCAATAGGCCACTAAACACATCTGAACTTAGAGACATGAACCTAAAGTCATATTGGTATGGCTGATATAAATACTTAATTTATAATTGTAGTCTAGTTGCATTCATGGATATCTACGATTAGTTTCGTGACAATCAAATGAATATTTGGCTTGTAGATAATGACTTGGTTCAAGAGATATGTCACAAGAGTTGCTACTGCTGACAAGACTAAACAAGAGGATAAGGGGCACAAGTGAACACTATTGAGGCCTAGATAGGGATTGTTTTGACTCCTGAGTTATTGACCGAGATCACTAGGAGAGCTGTTGAGCATATTATGAGGGTACTACCCTTGATACAGCCACAAGTGGGCCCATAGCCGTAGATATAGGTCCAGCACCAAGAGCAAATTATGGTGCAGCAGCCAACACCCTTACCTGAGGCTCTACTTTGTCAGAGGGCACATGATGACATTGAGGACAAGGAACAAAGGGCTATGTTGATGGAGTTACAAAAACTTTGTCTGTCCACGTTCAATGGAAAATATGATTGCATGATAGTTGATCATTGGTACCAAGAGCTTGATCATCATCTGGATGTATTAGGGGCAACTAGTCCTCAAAGAGTAGATCTGGCCACATATCAGTTTAAAGAGCTAGCTAGGAGTTGGTGGAAGATGCTAAAGGCAAATCTAAAAACCAATGTTAAATAGATGAGCTAAGAAAAGTTTAAGGAGTATTATATGAGAAATTCTTTCCAAAGGCGACCCTGAAGCAGATGCAATTAGAATTTATTAGGCTGACATAAAGAGATATGACTGTATTTGAGTATGAGACCACGTTCACTGAGTTGGCCATCTTTATACCCGAGTTGGTAAAAGAGGAACATATGAATGCCAACCATTTTGCTAAGGGTCTAAAGATATACATCCAAAAAGAAATAGTGCCCATGGGTCTCAAGATCGCATTGAGAGAAGTTATTGAGAGGGCACTATTAGTAGAAAGAGAACTCAACTTCGAATAGAGGTTGAAGAGCAAAAACAAGAGGTTAGGTAATAACAAGGATTACCACAGGAACCAAAAGAAGCAAAAAAGGGATATTACTAATAGTCAACCTCATCAACAGCAGGATGGGAAGCACAAAAATAAGCATCAGTCCCAAAAGTAGCAGAGATTTCAAGTGCAGCAAAATCATGCCAAAATGGATATGCAATTGGATCGAAGAGAGGAAGCATGTTTTAATTGTGGGCAAAAGGGATATCTTGCTAGAGATTGCCAAAACCAAGGACCATAGAGGCAAAATCAGGTGTAGAACAATGGTTAAGGCAAGAATCAGGTGGGTCATGTCTAGTAACAACCACAATAGGAACAACTTCAACCACAACATCAACAACAAGGCGGGCAAAATCAAAAGGGGGGACAGAACCAGACCCAAGTGTATGCTATGGTAGATGGATTGGTGGACCTAGCACTAGCTATCGAAGGTACATTTTTACTATTTGATGTTACTATAAAAATATTGTTTGATTCGAGTACTACCTAGTCATTGTTTCAAAAGACTTAATTAAAATATTATGATTAATGATTTCTACACCACTAAAACCATTGTTTGTATCCACTCTCATAAGAACTACAATAATTACTTGAAAAAATTGTATATGTGAGTTGAGATTTGGGGACGAACTAATAACTAAAGATCTTAGAAGACTACCTTTTTCATGGATATGATGTGATATTGGGCATGGATTGGTTAACATAATACTAGGCTTAGATCTACTATCTAAGGAGAAAGGTCACAGTGACTTTACCATTTGGTGAGTTGGTGAAGATCTATGGTGAAATCCAAAAACTACCTAGAAATCCAATGGTGGCAATGTTATATAGCATGAGCCAAGGAGAAGATTTTCAAAAGTTGGTAGATGAGGATGTGTCGAAAACTCACTCAGGGATACAAGACATTATGGTAGTGAGTAACTATGTAGATATATTTCTAGATGATTGCCAAAACTGTCACCATGAAGAGAAGTAGAATTCAAAATTGAGGTTTATCCAAGAGGTGATCATATAGCTATTCCACCTTATAGGATGGCACCAATTGAACTAAAGGAGTTGATGACATAGCTAAATGAACTTTAGGAGAAAGGGTTCATTCGTTTGAGTAAATTACCTTGGGGAGCTCCAATACTATTTTTAACTAAGAAAGATAGATCTATGAGATTGAGTATTAATTATAGGAAATTGAACAATGTTATTGTGAAGAATAGGTACCCACTACCTAGAATTGATGACCTGTTTGATCAATTACGAGGAGCTACACATTTCTCTAAGATTGATCTAAGGTTAGTATACCACTAACTGCGTATCAGAGATTTAAACATCCCAAAGGTAGCATTTAGAACCGTATATGGTCATTTTGAGTAAACTATAATGCCTTTTGGTTTAACTAATGCATCAGCAGCTTTTATGGATTTGATGAATAGGATTTTCGGACCTCACTTAGATCAATTTGTAGTAGTTTTTGTGGATGACATTTTGGTCTATTCAAAATCAAAGGAAGAGCATGTGACGCACATGGAAATTGTTTTGGAGACTCTTCGAAACCATCAATTTTATGCAAAATTTAGCAAATGTGAATTTTGGATGAAGATGGTGAAATTTCTTGGGTAGTAGTATCTGTAGAGGGCATATCTGTTGATTTGGAGAAAGTGGAAGCTATCATGAACTGGAAACAACCGAAAACAATTACTAAGGTTTGAAGTTTCTTGGGATTAGTTGGATACTACAGACAATTTATTCAAGACTTCCCTAAGTTAGCAGATCTTATGACAAAGCTAACTCAAAAGGGAGTCAAGTTTATTTGGGATGATAGATGTGAGTCACTTTTCAATAGTTGTAGAATAAACTTACTTCAGCCCCGATACTTATTAGCTGTAACACACCGCCTCCCATGCCCAGGCCCACGTCATCTAATAGTATTTTTCTTCAATATTTTTGGGTTGTCCGGGAGGTTGGCCCGTGTTACATTAACCTTTTTCCTTTCTTTTCTATCTCAATTTTTCAAGACCTCCTGTGTACATTGACTTATACACAATATAATTCACCAATTTTAATAACACCATACCATAAAATAAATCCCTTGTCATTTATTTATTAAAAAATTTAAAGGTAATAACTCAACCTTTATTACAATTAAATAAATTGATTTGGGCCAACATGCCCTACAATGGAATTAAATAAAATATCTCCCAAGCATCATCGCAATTTTATTTCCTGAAATGTTGAAAGGAAGGGTGAATTATACGCCCAGTGGATCATTCTATCATTTAAATCATTATTTCAAATTCAAACAAACCAAGCATGTCGAAAACTTTTGTACAATAGGTGATTCAGACAGATTATTTATTTTTGTTGACATTAAGACCGAAAGAACTTCCTCCTCGGTATTCCTCATAAGGCTTGGGATAATTACCCTCATCCGAAACCCTATCTCGGGTTGGAATCTTCATTCGACTTCCAACCCCTTCAATAAGACCCCTACTCAGGCTAGGAACACCCATGGTAAACATCCATTATCATGCCGGTACGTGGTTATAGTCCTTATTAATCTCTTTTTAGTGACAAATAATATAATAATCGGATTAAAACATCACATATGAGCATGGTATGCATCATTGAACAACATTCATAGCATAGCTTAGGCAGATCATGTATTATTTATGAATTCTAAATAATAATTATGGCATGTCATATCAAGGAAAACATGTATATAGATACCAAACCATTATCTTAAAAATGCAAGCGCACATGTAAGATCTATTTAAATTAAATAATGAGGTAAAGTTACGAATCACTTCCACCTCAAAAGTGCCTCCTTCTGAACTTCTCCCAGATCTTTTTCCCTGCTTGCACTAGATTTGTATAGCACTCTATTGCTACTACTTCACTGGCTATTTAAAACAACTCGAAAAAGAAAAAGAAAATGCTAGGTACCAAGAGAGAAGCAAAAAGAGCAAGAAGGGTCTTATCAACTCTTGCTTGAGATGAAAATAGTGAGAGGGGGAGATGAGTTTATATAGGGTCTTCCGGAGGTGGATTCACAAATTTTTGGCATTTTTGGAAAGAAAACCTTCAATTTATTCTCAATTGTGGCGACTAAGGATTTTTAGTTTGAGATTAGAGTTCTTTTTTTCAATGGTTTTTAGGGCGCTTTGGGCATTTTTTTCGTATTTTTTGAATTTTTCTACATTTTTTGGCATAAAAAATTCTAAATATTTTTTTATTGTTATATTGCTGTGCGCAAATTGGTGATTTCACGTACTTACAAATTTTTTTCTTTTACTTTATATATATATATACTTATACACACACACACACATATACCTACATATATTAATGTGTACCCATATATAATATTTACTCATATTTATTATATACCCATATGTATTATATACCCATATGTATTAATATTTATCCATATATTTACCCATCTGTATTAATATATTCATATTAAATATATATATTAATATGCACCCATATAATATATAATATTTACACATTAATAAATACATATAAACATACTAAATATATATTATATTTCTACCCATATAATATGTAATATTATATATATTTACACATTAACACATGCATATACACATACTATATATATATCTTAATATTATTCATTTTTGGATACCTTAAAGTCACACCAAAATTTCTCAATTAATTTCATTTTACCTACTTTATTTTGTATCTTGGAATATACATCATTTACATCCAAAAATGTCATAAAATTCTCAAAATCAAATCATTTTATTTAATTTTATTTAACAAATTTCATATAAATCTTCGAAGTATCACATTCTACATCCCTTAAATGAATTCCATCATTGGAATTTGCACTAGTTTACTCGATGTTGCTTCGTCACGTATCCCTACCGAAGAGGTTTGGGTCTAACTAATTTTTGAGAATTCTAGGTTGATTCTCCTATGAATCTCTATGACATCTTCTAACGTGTTAGGAACTACATGGCTCAGGTACTTGACTATCTCCTTAGCAAAACTGGTGTTTCTTTTGAGTGCTTCTAATTTCTTCATAGGTTCAGTCTCCTAACTGGTCAAAAAAGTGTCTAACCGCTTGGTTCATCGAATCCATGTATTCTACTAGGATATCTTAGTTTAGAGTTTGTATAATTAAATCTGAAGGGTCATCTTGGGCATAACTAGCTCCCATATTCTTAATTGGTGGTATCCTGATCTATGATCGTTCATTGAGAAGTGAGTGATTTCATTCAATTGATCGAATAGGTCATTTGTACTTGGTAGGGAATATTTATCATTTACTATTTTATAATTTAGTTTTTCATAAGAAGGAATAGCTATGGGTCCAGTTTTAGGATGAACTTCAATCTTGAATTCTATTGGTAAGTAATTTGGAAATATACTTTTTTAACACCATAAATTTCTCAAAATTGTTGTCTTATTCAATCATTCCATCAAATTTTGGGTATTATGACCAACTACCCTTTTTAAAATAAATTTTGACCTAATAGCTTTTCTAATGCACTGCAACTGTTTCTACTATTGGTTTTGTTCTTTAGGTATGTCAGCAACCGCGAACACTCTGGCCTAGTTTTGCCACAACCTTGGTTATGGTTTTGTCCCTAGATGTTGTTTTGTTGGGGTTGTTGCTATTGAGAATGTTCATTCTATCCTCCTCCCTGGTTATACTGCTGTAGTTGGGGAGCTTGGTTTTTGCAGGAGAAGACTTCACCATATGTCTTGGCTAGTTGCACTAAAAACATAGCCATTGTTGTTTGGCTTGTTCCATCCACTCCTCTTTAGTCTAGTTGGGCCAGATCTAATTTGAGGGGTTTAATTCTTGGTAGGACAAACTTTCGTCGTATGTCCTTGTTGGTAACAAGCGGTAACATAACTCTTTTGCTTGGCTAGCTATTTTCGTACCTTATGGTTGGGTTTAGCCTGTGAATCATGTTTATTATTCTCATTCTCCATTTTTTGTGGTCCCTTGCTTCGATTCCTTAGGGATCATTTGAAGTTGATGTCTTCCTTGATGGATTTAACCTTATCTATCGTCCCCTGGAGCACAGTCCGCCTAAGAGGAATGACTAGCTTCTTGATTTCCAAGTTTAGTTCATTTGGTAATGGAATCTGACGATCCTAAACCTCAAGTTATGGCGCTACTAGAAATAGAGCCCTTATCACCTTTTCGATCACTTGTCAAGTGATTTCTATAACTATCTCTGGCGATAGAATTTCTCCAATAGGAGCTGCTGCCACAAGTGCCTCTTGGTCTCTTCGATCATATGCATCAGTCTTGACTTCTTTTGTCGTGTTTCTTCAGGTTCTCCCCATTATCTATAAGTCAAAGCTGACTTAGTATTTGTTTTTGCAGCGTTTTGCCTCATTTGTACCATCATGACTCTAGATTTAGGTTTCTAGGTTCTCGATTTGTCCAGTGGCCTAATAGCTTATTCTTATAAGTTCTTTTGTTCTTGGGTATAAAATTTGGTCTCATACATGCATATTCACAAAATAAATAACTCATGCATTCAATCATTCAATCACACTAACATAGCAAAATTCTAGGCTTTCGTATATGCCTCCAGGTTTGTGTGTCCCATTCCAACCTTACCCTTCGACATAGGCTTCCACTTAGAGATTTTACTACACCCAATCAATTTTGCAAATGTCTTAACAACTAAGGCTTCTCAAGCCCACTACACTTGACTGTCCCATTCCATCCAAGCATAGGGAGCAAGTTCTTCCAGAGTCATTGATCATTCACCACGCATGGTCCGTCATTCTCCAAATTCAGGATTCCTTCATATCCCTAAATTACTATGTGTCCCATATCACATAGAAACCAAAGATATAGGATCCTCCTAATCTCGTGTCCTAACCAAACAAGTGTTCGTTTTTCACACATTTTCAGTCTCTAACTTATGTCCTAAAATTTTATTCAAGATCCACTTTACCACCCAAGTCTCTACCTAAGGTCTCTTCCCTAAACCTAGGGTCTTAAATCCTTGTTGAAAGTTTCTTCTGTCAAACCAACAACATTCATCTATTCTTGGTACCACCTTTGCCATCTACTCTAAATTGTAGTAAGTTCCTTGCCCTTAATTACCACCTCCTAGTTTTTCCTTCATAGAAAATAATGGTGTTCTTCAACTCCAACTACTCGTATGAGTTGGTGGGAGAACTTCTAGATCAGGAAGCGAGACTGGAGTCCATTTAGCAGCTGCATCTTCTAGAATGGGATAACTCGTGTCCCTTTCAATGTTTAGCTTTACTCGAGATAAGGTTTACCCATTATCAGCTCAACTCATAATCTTTGTATCCAAACAAAACACTTGAAAAACATATATGCCATTTTGAAAAATAATTTTTTCAAAACAATTTCAGTTTTCAAAATAGGAAGTAGGGCTTTGTAAATTAATTTAAATAATGGTCTTACCTGACCAATTTAATTTTATACCCAATATATCTACTAACTGAGGTATGATACCACCTTTGTAACACCCCGCCTCCAATGCCCAACCCCACGTCATCCAACAGTATTTTTTTTATTTTTAATTTGCAGTGCATGAATCAGCACCATGGGAATTTGCGTATTCGCAAATTTTTTTCTTTTACTTTATACCGATAGGTATTAATATTCACCCGTCTGTATTTATATATTGATGTTAAATATATATATAAGATTTGTATGAAATTCGTTAAATAAAATTAAATAAAGTGATTCGATTTTGAGAATTTTATGACATTTTTGGATATAAATGATGTATATTCCAAGGTACATTTGTAACACCCCAACCCCCGTATCTGTAAGCATTAGACACATCCACCATTTTTCTTGACAGTGGACTAAACCAAACGGCGGGCCGGGCCGGTGTTACATTACAAGCGATGCACACTTGACTTCTATTTCAATCATTTCCTGCCTTGATCATATTTTACCGTACATAACTTAAAATTAAGAATTTAATAAGGCAATAGTATAAGAAATAACTGAAATTCATAAACTCAATTAATTAAATAAAATTGAGTACATAATTTAAAAAAATAT
>JAJIYU010001019.1:0-41509 GCA_030144865.1 Tinospora cordifolia
GATTTGAGACTATTTGTGCCAACTGCCCCACTTGTGTTTCCAGATTCTTAACAGTGGCATTAATGTTTCCCACCTGGATTTCAATTCCTAAAACTCTTGTGTCATTTTTATTCACCCTTCTAGTCAACTCCTTGAAGAATCTTGTATGCATATTCATCATTTCATCAAGTTTATCCTCCAAAGATGGCTTTTTATCTTGCAAGGGTTGTTGAATGATGAACCCTGGTGGCATTTGAGCATTTATGTTATTTGCATATGAGAAATTCCCATTGTTTCTCACACCCGGATGATAATACTTTGGGACATTATACCCCCAGCTGGTGCTTGATACCTGCTGAATCTGTTCATGGCATTCATTTGTTCAATTGAAGCTTCTCCGTGATAAGATGTCTTACTCGCTTCTACAATTGACTGCACTTGTTGATGCTGCTGAAACTATGTTCCACTACTCTTTTCTTCCACCAAATTCAACCTATGGGTCATAGCTACAATTTGGGCATACAAAGCACTAATCTCATCAACTTCATGAACTCCTACTCTTTTTGTTGTACTTATTTCTGTACCATGTCCATAAGCATTAGCTGCCATGTCTTTCTGTGGTTGACTTCCCCATCAAAAATCCTCCAGCTGCTGAATCTACCAAGGCCCAGGTGGGCGATGTAAGTCCACTATAAAACATCTGAATTTGAAGCCAAGGTAGATATCTATGTTGTGGGCAACGCCTTAGTAGGTCTTTAAATCTCTCTCAAGCTTTGTACAGGGATTCAAAATCAGATTGCTTGAAAGAGCTAATCTCCCCTTGCAGCTGATGTACTTTGGCTGGTGTGAAATACATTTGTAGAAACTTCTGGCCCATTTCTTCCCAAGTCTTAATACTTCCCAGAAGCAGAGTTTGCAGCCAACTTTTTGCTTTATCCCTTAAAGAGAAGGGAAACAGTCGTAACTTAAGCTGATCTTCAATTACTCCATTCATTTTGACAGTATCACATATTTCCATGAAGCAGTTTAGATGTGCCATTGGATCCTCCACAGCTGAGCCTCCAAACTGTTGTTGCTGCACCATGGTGATCAAGGACGGTTTCAACTCAAAATTGTTCACATTTATTGGTGTCCTTGCTATGCCTGATTAGTTGTTATTCAGCACCGATTTAAAGAAGTCCCTTAAAGGTGCTTCTATATACTACCCCTCCCTATTATTCCCAACTCCTGAACTTCCACTGTCAGCCATAGTTGGTATTCGTTCTTGAGCCTCCAACAGAATCTGACTGATTGTTTTCAGCAACTCTGGATTGTAGGGGTCACAAGGACGTTTACTCATGCAAGCCTGAAACACAAAAACGCAAACAGATCAAGTGTATTCAATGTGTTTTTACTAAATATAAAAATATATATATATCAATTAACAGGCAATAAAAAAATAAAAATTTTGTCTTGACTAAGACTAAACCAAATTCAACTAGTTTTAAAAACACTAAACACCGTATTTTCCCCGGCAACAGCACCAAAAACTTGTTAGCAATCCTGCAAGTGTACAGTTTCACTCAAGTATAAACTGGTAAGACCGAGTATTGTCCTCAGGGAAAAAGGGTTGATTTGTGATTTCAAATCCCAATTTACTACTGATCAAAGTTTTATCAAGACTATAACTGGATGTAATTGAATTAAGTTGAAAACTAGAGACTTCTCTAAACAAAAGCAATAGTTAATACTAAGAAATCTATATAGAAACGTGTATAGGATAGTGAATGTCGCTGCGTAGTTTGCAATCCTTCGTTTTAATTATGAATTATTTAAATTATGAGTTTTTGCATTAAGAGTTGAAATCCTCTCCCGAGGTATTTCAACATTCACTAGATTTGTCTCGTTAAACCCTCTTCCAAGGTGCTCACTTAACAACCTACGTGTTATGTTCAACAGTCCCTGTGCAACCCCTTAGATTAGTTAATAATCTCCCGATAAATCAACCGGTCTAAGTCCAAATTGTGACATCTACCCTTTAGGCTTCTCTTCCGAGGTAGACTAAAGTGTTGAGTTCAATACGTCTATGGCCAGTAAACATAATGCATTAAGCCTACACAATATGGAACAAAGTTTATAACTCAATAACCACAACTAGATATCACAAACTATGCATTAAGTATCACATCCCAGACAACAAAACTAATTAGCCAGACATGAATTCAAAGGAAAACATGAAATTAAATTCAAAGAAGTAAAACATAGTCAAATTTCTTAAACAATCTTCAATCTTTAATGGAAATACAGGTTTTCATCCCCCACAACCGTCACTAATGGTTTCTTTTCGAATTAGGTATCTTTGACTCTAATCCCCCTTTCATATATATAGTTCTGCACTAAAAACCCTAAAAATTATAAAAATCTCGATTATTACTCGAATGACTGCGATCATTGACCGCAGTCAGTGATTTCTATGACAAAACCCAAAAATTCTCTGCCTGCTGCTTACCGCAGTCTGTCCTGTCTCTATGCATATTCCATTTTGGTGACCGCGGTCACCAGTGCATTATGTCATGGTTCAGTCGTTCTTTTGTTACTGTGGTCTTCAATTGTTGGACTGCGGTCTTCTGCTACTTTCTCATGATTCTTTCTCATGTTTTCCTTCTCATGATGCATTCTTCCTTTGTGCTTCAACCTGTATCCTACAATACACTCAATTCCTTTCCCAGGCATCATTTCCTCATAAAAGAATATCAAAACTTTAAAAACAAGGCTTAAAAAGATATTAAACAATGCAAACCCCTAACTATATGCAAAAACTGCTAATTATGCAATTCTTCAATTAATTCTCCCTTATTTCCTATAAAATGCAATAATTTACCTATTCTAAAGTTAGTTTACTATGCAACTAACAACAACCATCATATTTGCCTTAAAAATTTGGAGACACTATCGTTATAGAGAAAGATTTGACCTATTTTCGGATCAGAAGAGTCTAGAGTATATCTATACCCAAAAAGAGTTAAATCTCAAGTAACACAGATGAATAGAGTTCCGTAAGGATTACGATTTTCAAATACATTACCATTCAGGGAAGGCTAATGTGGTGACAGATGCCTTGAGTAGAAAATTTAACAAATGAGGAAAAGGGTCAGATATATCAGTTAATTGAAGATTGCAACCTAGGTGTGACAGCAGATGAAAAATAGGCATATCTCTACAATATGATTTGCCAACCCAATCTTTTACATTAGATTAGGGATGAACAAAGGCAAGATAAGTGGTCCACAAATTCGATAGGAGTAGAACAGTGTAATAACCCAAAAATTTGTCAAATAACAATAAATAAATAAGTTTAATGAAATTAAATGAAGTAAGTTAAGTGAAATAATTTCGAAGATTTTAAGACATCTTCTGGGTACAAATTATGGGTAGGCAAATGAAACATTAATTTGATATTTAAATGAAAATGTCAATTTAGTAGAATTAATTATGAAATTTAAAGTGTTGCTTTCATTTCTTAAAAAATAAAGAATAGAAATAAAGTATACACACACACACATATACACACATACATACACACACACACACACACACACACACACACACACATATATATATATATATATATATATATATATATATATATATATAGGTTAATGTGTATGTGAATAATATGTGTGTTAGCACAATTGAATGTTAAATACTACATATTATAGAAATATGTATATAGAAAAATTTATATAATTGAATAAAAATGTAGTATGTGTGTATTTATCTAAAAATAAATATAACATTATATAAGTATCAATTTATAAGTACATAAATAATTATCTGAAAATAAAAATGTGAAATAAATATAAATGAAAATATATGAAAATGAAGAAATCAAAAATGTAGATTATTAAATTGTTGGCATTAAAAATATTAAAGAAATAGAAATATATCTAATAAATACAATATTAAAGAAATAGAAAGGAGAGAATATTAGAAAATTAATAGAATGGAAAGACATGTGCAATAAACCATGTTTACATCAATTAGAAATTATAGAATTGACAAATTTCGGATAATAGCAACCTTAGAAGGTGATTTTGGTAATTAGAAACTGCATCCAATGGTCCAAAATCAATCTGCACAATCCAACGAACGAGATCAAAGCCAAACCAGCACCTAGGAGCACTGAATCATCAAAATCCAACGGCCCAAAATCAATCTGCCTGATCTAATGGTCCATATCGCATTCGTTGATCGCGAACCTATAGTAATCGAGGAAGATCGAACGGTCTAGAAGAGTTTCGTTAATCACGTCCGAGATCCGAACACTGTGATCGATGACAATCCAACGTCCAAGATTCGTGCTCGCATTGTGATGATCATCGATGCTACGCTCGAGGTTCATCCAACAGTGAAGATCAAGGTCGCATGAGTTAATCGCGAACGGTGCTGCGCTCGGGGAAGATCAGACGGTCCGGATTTCAAACATTTTTTACTAATCACGATCCAGTGCTGCGCTCAAGGTTGATCAACGGTCCACGCGAGTTTCGTTGATCGCAAACAGCCGTGCTACAATCAAGGCTCATCCGACGGTCCAAATCTGAGGCACCCTGTTAATCACGAATCATGTGTTGTGCTCAAGGAAATATAGCAGTCCGAATCTGATATGATTTCTGGATGATTGCAAACCATTGATGCGATCGGGGATCATCAACGACCCAGAATTCATGCTCTAATTAAAATCGAGAAAATAATGAAAAAATCCAAAAAAATTCCTAAAAATTCAAAAATTGTGTTTCTAAATTTTTCAAACACACTTGCTATTTTTCTATACTTGGGGGACACGAAAATTTGAATAATTTGCAAGTTTCCTATAAGGAGAACACCAAAAACTTACCATTTTATGCCATTTTAAACTCTATATAAAGGACCCCTAGTGCTCACATTGTTTTCATCCCAAATCAAGAGCATACTAGTTCTTCTTGACTCTCTCTAGCCTTCTTCTTGGCAATCCTCTCAATTTTTTACTGATCTTGAACTATTCTTGAGTGTTCTTGAGAGTTATTAAGTGTTTGGAAGCTTTGAAATAATGAAACTCTGCCGGATTTCAGAAGAATGCAGAAGAGACTCATTTAAGGTGAAAGTGATTTCTAACTTTTACTTCTTTATTTTAATTTGAATAAGTCTTGCATGTGTGATGATGTTTTGAAGTTGAATGATTTAATATATGTTTTAAATATGCATGCTTTATTTATTTGATGTGCCATGAATATACATGTTATGCATATTTAGAAATCAAGAATAATGATGCATGATATGCTTGAATTGTGCCATGAATAAATATTTGATGATTCATGTTATGTGCATGTTGCATCGATGGTTTAATCCGATATTGTGTGTTTTATCACTAAGAAAAGATTAAATAATGATTCAATCCACGTACCGGCGCGATGATGGATTGCATAGTGTCATCGTGTGCTTTCCACCCCCGATCCGACTTTTCAGCTTACCTTTGATGATTTTGAACTGGGTTTCCAAGAGTGATCCCACTTCATAGATATTGGGTTTGAGTTTGTAAGAATGATTCTCTCTCCCAACGATGTGGAACACAGAGATTAAACTCTTTCGGTCCGAATGTCAACCATCAACAAGAAATTTGTTTGAATCGCCTAATGTACAAAAGTTTTTGCTATGCTTGGTTTGTTTGAATTGAAATAATGACTTAAATGTTTAGAAAGATCTACTAACTTATGTGCTCACCCCTTCCTTTTATTTTTCAGGTAATTGAATTACATGAAGACCATTAATATTAGTTAGGTTCTTTTTATTTAGAAAGTGTCTAATTTCTATGTAAGGGCATGTAGCCCAAGTTTTGAATCTTCCACTGTAATAGTTTTTCTTCAAGATCAAATTATGTACTCAATTTGATTTAATTAATTGAGTTTATGAATTTCACTTGTTTCTTGCACTATTGCCTTATTAAATTCCTAAATTTAAGTTATGTACTGTTAAATACAATCAAGGCACGAAATAATTGAAATAGAAAGTGATGCACATTGTGTACTTGTAAATGTAACACCAGCCCGACCCGCCATTTAGTTTAGTCCACTGTCAAGAGAATGGTGGTCATGTTCAATGCTTAAAGATATGGGGGTTAAAGTGTTACAAACAGGGCAAGCATACCAACTTCAGGATGGATGCTAAAGACTTGGAAATAAAATTTGTGTACCTCAAAATGAACATAGTAAGCAGATCATATTAGATAAAGCTTATTAAACCAAATACACGACGCATCCAGGGAGTGACAAGATGTATCAAAACCTTCGAAAAACCTATTGGTGGTAAGGAATGAAAAAAGATGTGGCTAAATATGTTTGTAAGTGTTTAACCTATCAGCAAGTGAAGGTAGAACACAAAAAAAACCCACTTGAATGTTACAACTACTCTCAATCCCTGAATGGAAGTGGGATAACATTGTCGTGGACTTTGTTAGCAGATTACCCTGAAACCAAAAAGGAAAAGGTACTTTATGAGTAATTACGAATCATCTCACTAAGATGGCACATTTCTTGTCTATTAGATCTACAGATCAAGTTAGTAAGTTGAGAGAACTCTATGTGAAGGAGATAATACAACTTCATGGCGTGCTTAAGACCATAGTGTCAAATAGAGACTCTCGATTCACGTGATAGTTCTGATATAGTATATAAAAGGATTTATGAATTAGACTCACCATAAGCATTACTTTCCTTCCACAAATTGATGGTCAATCTGATAGAGTTATTCAGACACTAGAGGATATGTTGAGATCTTGCGTCCTCAGTACTGAATGTGATCTGTGTGTTGATGCTAAGAAGATACGAACTAGACCCCTCTCACGTAATCCATTGGAAAGATGTTGATATCCAAAATGATGCCACATATGAAGTAGCTACAGTTAGAATCCTAGACCGCAAGGTACAAAGCTTGAGAACAAAGGACATTCCTTTAGTCAAAGTTCTCTAGAAACATCGTGGAGTAGAATAGGCAACTTTGGAGTTAGAAAGTGAGATAAAAAAAAGTACCCAAACATCTTCATCAAGAATGCATGACTAGATAGTATCAGAACTAGTAAGTACAAATCTTGAGGACGAAATTTATTTTAAGGGAAGTAGGTTGTAATTCCCATAATTTTGTTAAATAATTAAAATAAAATAAAATAGAAACATTGCGTTCACACTACCACGGTAATACTTAGGAAACTTGTGCGAAAATAATTTTAGAAAGTTTTCAAAGTGACTATAGGAAGCTTTTAATGCATGAACAATTTCTTAAACCTTTACTAATTCTTTTGCTTAGGAAACAAATAAAATGGAAAGGGAAAGAGTTTAAAAAGGTTCCTGCAAGAAAGCAACTCAAAACTTCCAAAAACTTGTCTATTAGAACTTTATGTAAATCCAAGCATAAACACCATTATTTTAATCCTAGCAAGAACCAAACAATTCTTTTCTAGCTCGGTTTGCCTCTTTGTGGCATTCTTTTCATTCTTTGGTTGTTTTAGACAACAATTAGAGTAGTAGGAAGGTAAAGAAACGAGGTTTTGCACAAAATCTACGCTAGAAGGTGTATTGAGCAACCAAAGAGATTTGAAGGTTCAATAGAGGTTTCAAGGAGTTTTTAATCAAATGATTAAGTGTATAAGGTGGAAGTGATTTCTAGATTTTACTTTATTATTTTGATTCAAGTATTATACGTATGAATGTTTGCTTAGTTTGGAAATATGCCACGAATTCATATGTTTGATTGAATATTATATGCATGCTTAGTTTAGAAATATACTATGCTATACCATGAAAAATGCATGCCTCGCTATATGTACACATGAATAATCTATGTGATGTTATAATCATTGAATGCGTTGTTAACATGTTCGATACCATACTTACGTGCTTATTCTTGAATTTGCTTTGTTATTAATGTGATTTGACAATAAAGAAAGATTAACGAAGATTATCAACCATAGACTGACACAATGACGAACTTTTGTTATGAGTGTTCCAAATAGATATTTTTGGGATATAAATTGAGGGTTCGAATTTAACCCCATTTCATTAATGATATGTTCGAAGGTCCGAATTTGACCTCATCCCCTAAATATAGAACACTAAGGCATATTTTCTTTCGATATTAATATCAACTGTAAACAAATAATTGTTTGAAACACGTAATCATTTAAAGTGTTTATTATGTGTGTATTATTTATTAGAATGATGCACTGAGCTCTTGAGCTCACCTTTCCTTTTTATCTTTCAGGAAATTTCTAAATGGAAGCTCCATAATCAAATTAAATCTTAGTATTTATGAAATGTTTAAATTGGCATGTTAGCCCTAATGTTTTCATTAGGTTTTCAAGTTTAAATTCAATATAATAAATTAACAAATTTGTACCCCATGGCATGACTTATTTTTAATAAAATGATATGAATTTATTTTATAAAATGATTTTCAAGTATCTGTTATGAATTAATGTTACTCATTAAGTCTCATAGGTTTAGGATAGTAAAAGAGAAAAAGAGAAAAGAAATAACGTGACACCACTCGCCTCTCGAGTGACCCGCTTATCATTGCAAGACTTGAGGGCAATACAGTAATTATGCCCTTCAAATTGTGTGGACCTAGGGATGGAAAGGCTTGGTGTTACAATTATGATCTATTTAGGTTTGACATGCTCATGATGGCAGTTAAGACATTTCGATACTCATGCACCATTATTTATACACGTGATAGAGGTTTGGATTACAAAAGAAAAAAAACACACACACACACACACAAATAAAAATATAAATAATCAAAATGAATAACAAATAACCATCAACAACATAATATGAATAAATAAAGTTTTAATACTTGCATCGTTATTCCATGTTTTTAAAGCAACATGGCCTTGAGACTTGTTAAGACAACTTATTTGATAGGACTTCCCTAATATGAGGAAGGTACACTTGTCATCTTTTGTAACACTCCAACCCTCGTATCTTTAAGCATTGGATATGACCACCATTCTCTTAACAGTAGACTTAACCAACTGGCAGGTCGGGCCGGTGTTATTTTACAAGTGACACACACTTGTTCTTCTCTTTTTCTATATCTTGAATATTTGTATAAAATTCAAGAATACAAAATTTTTACTTAGATAAAATCAATGCAAATTAAAAGAGATAAAGAAATTTAAACTATTTCATTCATAATAGAAAGAAAAATTGAAAGTACTAAACTTTTCAAAGAAAAATTAATTATTACAACGGAAAACTTCAAAATACTTTTCAGTAGAAAAACATAAAAACTTTGGGCAACATGCCCTTAAAAATTTTAAAAATAATAAGGTAGAAACTTTCTAAGAACTATCCATGTTCAACTGCTTCATATATTTCACGTTCCTGAAAAATAAGAAAGGAAGGAGTGAGCACATAGCCCAGTGGATCCTTTTTGAACAACCATCTTTCATATTCAAAACTCATAACACAATCATAATTCAAACACTTGTAATCATTAGGCATTTCAAACAACAGTTTGTTCAAGTCGAGTCTCAGACCAAAAGAGTTTTTAATCCCTTGATGCTCTTAACTAAGTAAACGGGGCCCACTCGGCATCAACCCGTTAGTGGCACGTGTCGGCATCAACCCTTTACACGTGGTGAATCACAAGGTACTGTGGTACATGACCTTCAAGTACTTAGGTCTGAAAACCACATGACCTAACTCATATGAAAAGAACATCCATAGCATCGCCTTGACCAATATAATGGTACGTGGTTATTATCATCATTGTCTCAGCTTAACTCTCATATCATGATCTCATAAAATAAATTTTAGAATATGAAATCAAACTAAAATTCAGAATATACACATTAAATTCATGAAATACTCATAAGACATGCATCATACTTTAATTTAAAAACCTAAGCATGATACTAACATGACATGGATTACAGAATTGCTTAAACATGAATCAAAACTAAAAAACTGAAATAAACTTTTAAAATTTTGAAACTGAAATTAAAAATATTTGATTTCAGTGAAAAACACACAAATAATGAGTATGCCATAAATTTAAATAAGAACAGAAGGGTGTTCTAGAAATCATTTCTACCTTGTGACGCTTTCTTCAGAAATTTTTGCAGCAATCCCCTACGTACTAGTGCTAATGAAGATCGCCCAATTTAATTTCTCAACCCAAGAGAAAAACTTATCTCACACAAGTAAGAGGAAAAAAAGGTGGAAATAGGTGCCAAGAAGATGGCTTAGAGAAAATAAGAAGAAATTTCAACTCTTATTTTTGGAATGAGGGAAGTAAGAGCCTAGAAGAGGTTTATATAGGTTTTCAAAGGGAAAAAAATAGAAACTTTTGAGTTTTTCTTGGAGTAAAACACCTAATTTCGTATTTCCTAATTTTAAGGGGAAAATAAATATTTTTTTGGATTTTTTTGAAATTTAAAATCAATTTTTTGTATTTATCTCGATTTTTTGGTATTTTCGACTAATTTTTTGGTGATTTTTGCATTTTTTTCGTATTTTATAATTTGGCTATTATTCAGTGCATCGGATCGTCCTTGAGACACGCACACGAATCTGATCAGAGGGTCGAGATCGGCGCGCGGAGTCGTACCATGCGTCTTCGCAATCGTGGTTTTTCAGCTTTGATTGCAGTTGTTCGATCGTCCTCGATCGTCTTCGTCCCTTCGATCTTTGTTATCCTGTGCGCTCGGACGTTGGTGCGGATCGTCTTGCAGTCGTTGGATCGTTAGATCAAATTCAGATCTACGGTTTGCAGCCGTTGGATGTGTTTTAAGTTTATTTTTTATGACTTTTAACCGAATTTCATGTTTTATTTTTGGATTTATGCCAAATCTTAATTTAAATTGACTTCCTAATCTTGTTTTCATAAAAAAATTGCACATATCTTTGTATTTTTTGGCTATGATATCCCATGTTATACATTATATTCATATTTTTTTTCCTAAAAATTCGTTAAATTAATTTTATTGCTTATTTGGCTAAGCTAAGACTAACCAAAATTTTTATCCGTCAATTCTGTATAATTTTCTAAATAAAAATTCAAATTCTATATGAATTTTCGACATGTTAATAGGTGTTTTTGGCACTTTTTGTTGACTGCTTACCTCATGTTCTTTTTCTTGTTCATCTTTTTCTTTTTCTAGTCAATAAGGAACGTCCATAATTGCTTGTAAGTTGTTCACAACATTCATGTGTCGCTTTCTATTTGACAAAGTGTGTTATTGGCAAACTGATTTACTTCAGCGCAAACGGGCAAGCTTGCTTTTTGCCTTCTTCATCTCTACATATAATAAATTATAAAGTCACAATTAAAAAATGCATGTTAGACAAGGGCCAATCATGTAGCCTGAAGTGTGCAATGGATGGGTTGGGCACGTAGTCCTAATTGTACATAAAGTAGGTCGAGCATGGAATGCTTCGTTGTATTATATACAATTTAAGAATGGAACTCCAAAGTATTGTTTTTTCTATGATCGAGCCTACATGGTTGACCATCATGTGAAGCTCTTCGAAAATGCCAAGCTCCACTCTCTTTTCTTTTCACAAAACCACATGAAAATGATCCAAAACCGCTCAAGATCATAGATTAAAACAAAAAAAGTTTTCTAACTTAATTGAAGTGATACAAAGTTGAAACACTTCAAAGGAAAAAAATCATGTGATTGGCTTTCTGATAGTTTTAAAAACTCTACGACTTTGCTATAATCTTTTTGGCAAGACACAAGCCTCTAATTTGAGCCAAAAAAAAAAAAAAATATACAAGTTTGGATTGAAAAAAAGTGTGGAAAATGGTTATACCCCGACGAGGGTTTGGGAAGTTGGGTACGTATATGGTTTAGAAGGTAAGATGTGCAACTGTGAGAAGGTTATTTTGGAATTTTTTTAAATGTTAGATGGGTGGGAATGAAAAATGACTTACAATGAAACTTATTTAGAAGAGTGGATAGCAATAACACATTGGTGGGCTCCAAAATTTTCACACCAAACTTGATTATATAAAATTACCAAATTACTTTCATTAGTTTAATATTTAAGTTGTTTTAAAGAACGACAGTGAAGATAAGAATGAAAAGAGTGCAAAAAAAAAAAAACAAAAAAAAAAAAAGAATTTAAAAAGTGCAAAAAGCGCAATGCCTTTTATAATAATCACAATAATAAATTATTATAAGGGAGTAGATGTTTGCGCCATTCAAAAAAAAAATAATAATAATAATAATTACTTTATCTTTAAGTTTTATTCTTTTTACTTGCCATCTTCACCCTCTTTTATGCGGTCCACCCTCATTTGACTTTTTAACGCTACCCATACAATCACTTTGTCATTTTTATTTGTTGCAATTAAACCCTAAATCATGGGTTCTTCCTAATGACTATCCCTACAAAATATAATATCCTTTTCTAAATAGGAATGATCAAGAAAGTTTGGATCTTTTATTCATAAGTAAATCAAGGTTCAAGAGTTAACTATTCAAGTTTGATTCTTTACAATGCTTAAGTTTTATTCATCTGTGTTGTGTATAGTGCTCCAAGTAGCGTTCTTTGATATTTGATATATATATTTTTTTGGTATAGTTTGAAAAATAATATATAATCTTAATTTTATTCATTTCAAAGTATAAAAGCATTAAGAGAAAGTGAAATATGTTGTAACAACTTGATTTTTTTTTTCTTTTGTCAAGAGCCAAAATTTAGATTAAACAAAAGAAGAGATGATACACCAAAAAACCCAATACATGACATTGGACCTCAAGGCTACACAAGAAAATGAGTAGCTAGGGATCAAAAAAAAAAAAAAAAAATTGCCAATATACCATTCACCTCAAAAATATAATCAAATTGATTACATATTTACTTGTAAAATACTATTGATGAACTCCATTGTTAAGCTCATTTTTGCAACGTCTGCAACAAGCAATTATGAAAGTTGCATGCAATGCACAAAAAAAAAAAAAAAAATATTTATATGGTTGTTTAATTCTATTTTATTATTTTTTTGTTCACCCAATCATACGGAATAAAATAAACATTCATTATGTTATATCATCGGAGTAATGTTGTTCTAGCAATCTGCTATTTCTTTTTATGAGGCACAAATGAGATAATTTGTCTTAGAAGCTGAAGCATTGCTGAAACTTTTCAAAATCCTGATAAGGTTTTATGTGCAAAGGACAGATAACCCTTTATGAATTTCACCTAAGACGTGGAAAGAGTTCTAAATCTTCAATTTAACTTTGATAAATTTAGGCAAACGGGTTATTTGGAACTGACATCCTTGAGAGTACATTTTTGATGTGAAAGTTATTATTTAAACAAAAATATTCAAAGACAATTTTCTAAAAGAAGTCATTTCAATTATTATTAAAAAAGTTAATTGGTGTACAAATAAAAAAGAATTCGTGATGATTTAACAGCCCCCTGGTTATAATAGAATAGAGTAGCGTAAAATGTTAATAAACGATTTAAAAAAAGTTATAGGGTAAGTAAATCTCTTCCCTGCGATCAAATCTAGATCAACGGCTAAAAGTTTGTAACACATTAATTACAACCAAATGAGGCCCAATGAATTTGACCACAAAAGTAATAATACCCACAATAAAATCAAATACACTTCAGGACTCAGGAAACTAACTTACGTCGGGTGAGTTACAAATCTACATCTCACGTGATCCAGATTCCAGAACGTACTTCATACGTACGTGTTACACATCGTATATCATGCGTATAAATACGTATTCGTGTCTCGTTTTGCTTCCTCTCAGATAGCCACTTGCTCCTGTCTCTCTCTCTCTCTCGCTCGCTCGCTCGCTCGCTTCGTTAAGGGTTTGTTGTTCCTAGGTCTTTAATCTCTGCAAAGAAATAGCAGAACAGGCCTTAGAAATCGCATCTCATCTCATCTCATCTCATCTCATCTCATCTCATCTCACCTCTCGCTCTCTCTCTCTAGAATTCGCGTTTAGCTTTCGCAATCTTAGTTGCTCATTCTCGTCAACTTCTGAAAATCCACCAGAATCAGATCACTCGATTTCCGAAACCCACGAAGGATCCATAGCTTCGTAATCTAGGGTTTCGTTTTCACTTCTGTATTTCGCTGTTCTGATTTGAATTTTAACTTCCGTTTGATAGCTTTTTTAATGGTGGTTGACGGAGATGTTCTGAATTGGATTAAGTGGCGTTGATCTGTAGGTTTTATTAATTTATTTATTTTTCTTCAAGTGTTGTTGAATTTGCGGGGTTGGCGATTCTGTTTTGTTGTGTAATTGGCGCGTGAGTTTTTTAGATTTTTAGCTGGAGTTGATATCTAGGGTTTGTGTGGTTTTGTGTATGAGATAGATATTTTCAAGTTTGATTTTATTATTATGATGGATATGGAGATTGTTGGGGATGTTGTGACGTTGGACCCGGAACTGTTGCAACTTCCGGAAGTTTCACCTTTGGCTCTTAAAGCGAATCCGAACATTGCTGAAGAGCTGTTTATGCAGTGGCTTTCACTCAGGGAAACTGGTCGCCTGGTAATTTTCTTTTTCCTTTTCTTTTCTTTTTTTTTTTTTAAATAATTTCTTTGATGTCATCTTCAACTTTCATTAGCCTTGATAGAGTCTTTTGGTACATTACTTCGTATGTACTAGTTGTGTACTTATTGTTCTATGATGCTGTCTGTTCAATGTTGATGTTTGCAATTGATTTCCCCTTCCTACTTTTGTGTGTTTAAGTGAATGGATTTTGAAAAGTGGTTATGAAAGCTGAAATATTTTGGAAAGAAGTTAGATGATCTATTTGATGGTTTCTACAAGCCAAAAATGCTAAATCGACTGAAAAAATCCTAAATTATACCCGCATTGATGTGGCAAGCAGTGTGTGCTAATGTTACTTTCCTTTCCTTTTTTTTTTTTTTTTTCTGTATTTGATAATGTGGTGGTTTAACTATTTGCCACATCAGCTTCGATATTATTTTCGGTTGTTTTAGCTATCATCTATTTCAGCTGTATAGAGATTCAAGGATGCGTGTATCTATATTTGGTAGTTGTGGTAAAGAACAAATCCATAACTTGAACGAATCAACACCATTTAATGTCTCTCTCTCTCTCTCTCTCTCTCTCTCTCTCTCTCTCTCTCTCCCTCTCTCTCTCTCTCTCTCTTCCATTCAGCTGTTTTGGTATGTGAAACGGACCGTGATGTGTTAGTATCTAATCTAGCATGCTACTTATTTTGCATTTAGTGCTACTATTATGGCAAGTAACATGTTATCTCTGGCTAATTATTCGCTGCTTCAAACTTCTAGGTTGCGAATGGGTTTAATTCATGAATGCATTACATTCTCCTTTCATGTTTAGTTAATTTTTTGAAATAATGTTGTGTAGCTCAATTATAGTAGCTGGTTTAACTAAGAGGATAAAAAGTTAATTTAGGTGGGTTTGTATTTTTCCTAGTGAATAGCCTATTCTGCTGTTTAATAACTAAATAGTGCTGTTATTAGAATCTTATGAATATTGATCTAATAACAAAATCTTATGATTTTATTATTCCCAATTGCACAGCTCGATTTGAGTCGTGCTAGTTGACACGGGTCACAAAATTGCGATTAGAGCAATTTGTGATTAAGGAAATACGAATCTTTCATAAGAATTTGTGACTTAATAAATATTGGCCTAAAAACTCTCTTTTAAAAAAATTGTATACAAGTAGTAGACTTTTTTTAAAAGATATTTCTATATAAGTTTTTTTAAAGTAATTATAAATCATCTGATACGCATATGTGAATAAAAGACCGGTTTATATATGGTATTTGAAAAATAAAAAATCTTACAATTTATGATTCGATTTAAATCTTGTTCTTAATGATTTAATGATTTAATTTTGATTTAACAACTCTGCTAACCAGATTGGTTAAGATCTCATATTATCTTATGATGGCATCCTATTGTGAGAAAATCGGTAATTAGGACATTGTGATAATATTGGGTATGTCTTGAATAGTAAATGAAGCTCCTTGCACTTTAGGATCTTGGATGAAATAGTCATGGTAAATCCTTTTTTTATGTCATTGACGCCGATTTCTCAATAATATCCCAAGATGTGTTAAGGAATTATTTTGAACTGAAAAGATTCATGAAATTTACCCCATTTACATATGGTGTGTCAGATCTTATTAATAACAACTAAAACTAGCCATCTTTCATACATCTGCTTGTATCTATTGGAGAGATCTTGTATTCATTTTTAAGATTACAAGGAGTTGAGGTTCTTGGACTTCCTATACAATGGTACCATGGAGCAGAAATTGAGAGGTCGTCAATATATATATAGGAAAGGGAAACAAGAAGAACAAAAACATAAAAGGGAAGACCAAATTGCCATTGTTTGAATATAATCTAAGTTGTTCCAAATTGGTGGGACGAAGACCTAGTAAACTAATTGTAACGTTAGTGGAAGCCAAAAATTTAGATGAAGATTGAAAACCAAGTGATCCGCTGAGCAAAAAAAATTAGGTATTTGATATTTGTCATTCATTCAAGAAAGGAAAATTTGTGAGAATGGCAATCATAGTGTTACGAGTATGATATATTAAGTGGAGGAATTCTTGTGGGATATTATATAATTGCATATTCCTTCAAGTTGAAAAGAAAAAAAATATGCTATTAAGCCAAAAAAGCTCAATGAAACATAATGTTGGGCAATAAAGTAATAACACATTACAAATTAGTCGTAAGTGTAACAATTATTATTATGATAGATATGTGTTTAAACATCAGAAGATTAAATTAAAAAAAAAATAAACATACTTGTGCATGGTACGAGCAGCTCCATTTAGAGATATAATGAGCCCAATTTAATTAAGGTAGTTTGGCACATATGATGGAAACCTTTGGATTCACAAGATTGACTTGTTAGGTATTGCTATATATCATACTGAATCTAGTGATAGAGGTAAAGGAAGACCTGAAATATAGAAAGGGAGATAATTAACAAAGTTATACTTTTCTATAATATAACCATTGACTTAGCCTATTATACAACAAGAGTGGAAGAACCAAATTCATGTAGCCAAACCCATGGCTTAATTGTGTTGTGTTAAGAAGTGAACAGAGAAAAAATGCCCAAATTTTTTACTTCATGGAAGTGATTTTGTTAGAGTGAGATACAAGTCTCATTAATGATGGTACTAAAAACCATTCTAATAGAATTCATGCATGGATATCTGTCCTTGCCTTTTAAGCCTATTAGTAGATTGTGTGGATGCTAAGAAAACGGGTCTACTAAAGTTACTTTTGGAACCTGCTAGCTAGTTGAAGGAACACGAAATTGAAATCATTTGGGCATAGAATGCTGAACTAGCAAAAGAGAACATCGCCTTTTAAACTTCGTTCTCACAAAAAGACGCTTCATGAACCCACTTCTCATTGAACTAAAGGGATATCAATCCAAACCCTCCTTGCAAGCTGTTGCCCTTGTGTGGAAATGTTGGAAGACTTGCAAACGACCTTGATGATCTCATTTGCTATAAGTTTGTCCTTCCATCCATCATCTACTGCCTCAAATTTTGAAGTCATGTTTTTGTTGTGTTTAGAGCTTAGATCTAGTGAAAGAACGTTATTTTTTCTCTTTTCCTTAGCTAGTTGGCTTTACGCGTTTTGTCTAGCCATTTGATTTTCCTTACAATAACTTATCTTACCTAACATTTGGATGGGTGAGCAGTTTAACTGGGAAGCTCACTTGAAATTACAAGTGACAAAGATTAGGACGGGCAAGTGTGGATGATGTTGAGGATGCCTTATAGTAATAAACAGCAAGCATCTTTGTACCCATCCTAGTTTGAAAAATGGTCAATGACGCATACTTATCAGCACCCTCGCTTTTTAAAGAATTCTTTAGTCCAATTTGTTGATACCTATATGCTGTTTCTTTTAAATTTTTTTTTTTAAATACATATGGTGGTAAAGTATTTTTCTTTTAAAGAAAAGAAGAGATCAAATGCTAAAATGTGTAGCCTAGTTTTGTCTGTAGCCATATGCTTTTTCTGAAAATATATGTTGGTTATGATCTATTGTTAATTCTCATTCATATCTTATGTATAACAAAGGAAAAACAAACATAAGTAGTCTCCTTGAATAATAAAATATGATGGTTGAAATTGAGATTTGCAATCTCTATGTTGTAAAACACAAATGTTAATAGTGGCAGACAATTTCTTGACTTCTATGTTTAACATATATGAGAAGTTTTTGAGTTAATTACACAATATATAAATTGCACTTTTTAAGATGAAATTATTAATTTAAGTTTTTCTTCTTCCTTTTGCAATCCTTTGCTTGCAATATATGACATGAAATTTGTGTCATTTTCATATATAATCAAGGAATGAAAATTCGACTTCGTCCCAAACTTCGACATTTGAAAATTAGAATTAATTCGAAGAGTTCGAGAAATTCGAAATAATTTTTGTAAAAATTTTTCAACTTAGAAAAATTAAAAAAAAATATTATATAAATGTTAAAATATACACAATTTTTATTAAAAATATCGAAAACAAACATAATAAATACATTATACATGTAATGATTTCGAATATATATTTGTTAACATTAATAATGCTTAATACAAATCATGCTTGTTAACTTAAAACTATTAGAAAAAAGATAAAAACAAAAGAAATTTATCGTCAAACTCTAATATGAACCATGATTCTCATTTATTGTTCTTCTATTAGGCTTTTAGCTTATTTTTCATTTCTCTCTCTTCTCTCTATCATCTTTTCTTCAAGCTATATCTCATACTTCTTTCTCTTTGATAAACACTCGCCAATTTTACATATCTCACTTTAAATCTTCTTCATTTATAGGGACTGATTTTTTTTATAATCTTTATAATTTTACAGAAGAATCTTTGTGCACTACATAAATTCTTTCATAAAAAATGCTCCTTTTTACGACTTTTATAAATCTTTTTCACAAAAATCTTCAAAACTTTGATTGTAAGTGAACTTTGTCGATTTTTTTAAAAATTTCGACGAAATTTTGTAATTTGATAATTACAAGTGAACTTCGTTTCGATTGACGAAATTACCTAATTAATTCGGCTAATTTCGATGAAATTCGTCTAATTTTTATACCATGTATATAATTTAAAAATTTTTTGGAACAACTTTGGCAAAACTTGAAGTCAATTTTGATTTAATTTTTTTATGCTTGTTTGAAAAATATAATTTCGAAGTGTTTTATTTAAAAATTTTGCCAATCATTTTCATTTTTAGCTTATTTTGATGAAATTCTTGTAGTATTTGTTTTACATATAAGTTGTAGTTTGATGATTAAAAATTTAGAAAATTGATGAAAATGTGGAGGAGTTTAGAGAATCTTCATCTATGTGTATACTGTGCACTGCAAACGCAGAAGGAAGCAATAAAGCATAGAGGTCCAATCCCTAAACCAGAAGGAGTGATCCATTATTGTCTGGTTGTTTTCATGATTCAATGCAGCTTACCACAGTACTATTCTGAAATTTATGAACCACTTTGCATTGACAGTGATGCTAGCTTTATTATTAATTGTAATTCTACAACAGTGACTTCATTTACAGTATCTGCAGTGACATACTTTTTCATGTCTTCATTGTTCAAATGTTATCTTTTTCTATTTCATTTTTATAATATTCTTGTATAACTTGTTCTATGATTATATTGTGTTTTTTAATAATTTGCATCACAGATTAATTTTTTTTATTACATTTTACATCACAGACTTAAAATATCTCAAATTGTTACCCTCAACAAACATAATCAAATTGGTGGAATGGGGCAATAGGAAAAAAATTTTATCAAGTACTTCTGGTGTATCTATCTGGTGGTCATGTTTATTTGGCATGCCACTTGCTAATGTGAAGTTGATGCAGTTGATAAAGAGATGTGTTTGGATCCCTAAGGTTTCCTGTTCAACTCTTGTCGTTACATCACCTAGGGGGTGAGGGGGTTTAATAGGTTTAGGAACAAGCTAAATGCCTTCCTAGGTATAAGCCAATGTGATGAGCTTGATTTGCAGCTAACTACTAATATTGTATCTTTTCAAAAGTGTAAAAGAAAACAAAATTTGGCATGCAATTTTATTGGTTGCCAATTTATGCACTTTTCAATGATTGATATGTCAGGATATTCCTGCTGGTGAATGTCATAATGAAGGGATAGTCCTGGATCAAGCTAACCTGAGGCTCTGAATCCTCTGAAACTTGTTCCTTGCAAATGACAACCAATCAATGTGAAAAAGCACCTCTTTTGTGTTATCAATTATAAGTTCTAGGTATTGATTGATGAAATCTGAATATTGAGGGCTTTGAACCAAAATCCTTTTTGGGATTTTTTTTTATTTGAAATTCATGATTAGTGTTTGAAATTGATGAAACTCCCATAAGTGGTGTCATAATGGGTCCTTTCCTCATCTATTTTAATATGCATGCAGGTGAAGTCTTTGCTCGATGATGCAAAGGCTGGTGTCCCATTGAATGTCCTTGGGAGTTCTACCAGTGCAAATGCTACTGCCGGCAATTCATTACCTTCTATGTTTCCTGCTGGTAGTGCCCCTCCACTCTCCCCTAGGAGTACATCTGGTTCACCGCGCATAATGAAACGCCCAGGAGTTGGTCCTTCTTCCTTGGGTTCTCCATTAAAATTAATCAATGAACCAGTACGAGAAGTTATACCTCAGGTATTGGCTAATTAATAATATATGTTGATCTTCTAAAGCGATGTTTCATGTTTGACCTAGAAATGCATTGGAAATTAATGCCATGATTTGTTTCTCATTAAATTGGATATGGATTTGACTTATCAATTTTGTAATGCTGGCAGTTCTACTTTCAAAATGGTCGTCCCCCTCCCAAGGAACTGAAAGAGCAGTGTCTTGGTAGAATTGATCAGCTTTTCTTTGGTCACGCTGATGGACTGCAAGTTCATGGTAGGTTAAATACCTTGTTTAATTTTGATCTTTTAGTGCTTTCCATGTTCATTTTTCTTGCTTTTTCCGTTTTAACCCATACATTTCTTCATTTTGTCCCAGAATTTAAATCAATTACAAAAGATATTTGCAAGCTGCCTTCATTCTTTTCCAGCAATCTTTTCAGAAAGATTGATGTTGACAACATCGGGATAGTAACCAGGTATGAAAGTTTTGAGGTCATAACTTTATTTTAAAAAAAAATGGTTGTTTTTGTTTCTTTCATTTGTTTTGAGGGCACCCATCATAAACTTGGAGATCCATTTGAGGAAGTGCTTTAGTGGCTGTAAGGTCCTATGTTACTGTAACATTAGTTATTAAAAGCTTAGTAAGATTGAAGGTACTAAAGGTCTTGTAAGAAACTATTAACTAAAATAAACCAAACAGGTTTGATGTTGTTTATTGTAAATCCAAATCTGCAAACAATCTTTTAGGCTATCCCTTTGCCATTCCTTCAGAGGTTAGGTCATATCAGATTTTTTTGGCTTTTTAAGTTCGTCTTACTTTCTTGTCAACTTCTTTAAACTATCATATATACCTGAGTTTATTCAATAACCTTTCTGGGGAAATGGCACTTATTTACCAAGAGCAAGAAAAGTTGAAGGAAGAATAATTAAGTAATTTCAGTCCGACATGCATCAGATTGGAACACTAGTTTAAGTAAGACACAACATTGAACTTATTGTCAGTGTTTGTGGCTTGCTGTTTGGGAGACATTAAGAACATTGATTGTTGTTAGAATGGAATGGTCTTACCTTTTGTCTTATAGGGTTCTCGTATGCGTAGTTGATTCCCAAGTCAATATTTGTGTCTTTCTTTATTGTGGTGGCAGTTTTACCAGAAATGGAGAGATCTTTTATGGCTCCCTATTTTTGATGGAAATTTCGATTTTTTGGTCTTTTTCATTTTTGTATGTTTTGTTTTTGGATGACTAAAAGTAGATTGCTGTGCATTGTGATGACTCCTGAAGAATATGAAATTATGAAACACATGGCTACCCAATTGTTTAAATCACTGCCTTGTCATTTTTGTAGAATGGGAATGGCTTTTTTTATTAATGGAAAAAGTGTCTCATCACTACTATTGGCTCTTGTGAAGGAGCATGAAAGAACTGATCTATTTGAAGGACCCACAAGGTGATTTGAATTTAACCCTTGTTGAGTGGGGGCTTTGTCTGGGCTCTGAACTTTTGGGAACTTGTTCTGAGCTCTTAGCCACTGCTGGATCTTTCTACTTGTCATTCATCTGTTCTAGTTGCCATGTGTTCCCTTTTAAGCATGGCATATCAAGTTCTTTAAGCTAATTGTATGTTTGTCTTCAGTATACAAAGCCTGCTTGCGTTTGATTAAGTTTGTATAGTAATTGCCACTTTTGTGAGGTGATGCCTTGGGATCGATTCTTGCACAATTTAGGCCACTTGCAATTTCAATATATGTAAAAAGTACAAAGGGTCTTTGTAAATATATAATATGTTTGAGTATATACTTAAAACATTGGTGGAACTTTGAATTTTAATTATGCAAGTCATGTTTTCTTCTTCTTCTTCTTCTTCTTCTTCTCTCTCTCTCTCTCTCTCTTTCCCTATTTTGTATCTTTGATTGACTTCTTTTATGTTGTCTTGTCGCATATGTATGCTTTATATATGCAAAATATATATTTTACATCTCACTTGTTTGTCATATTCTTTCATTATATACCAAACTGCCAACTTATCATATATTGTTTAGTGTGTTTTTGGTTTTTAGTTTGTCGACACAATCGAAGAGTGTGAAATGTAGCTAATCCTTTTTATACAATATGTGATTTTTAAAAATATATTTTAGAATATATATGCAATTGCATACACAGGGTTTCAACTATTTTTCATTGACCATGCCTCACCTCACATAGGCCAATTGCTAGACGTTGCTTTAATACCTTGACACATCTGGTATTTATTGTAGCTTGTAGGAAGGATATGGTGAGTGGGAATCTCATAAATGGGTACAGGTGCTTTTTCTACCCTAATTTAAACATTACAACTCATCAGTTGAAGGAACATACACCTTGGTTGCTTTATGTACTGGTAACCTTGGGTATACCTTGCATTATTGCTGTGCTTTGCTTGTCGTCCATGCTTGCTTTATAAAGTGGTCCCAAATATTTTCACCAAGTAATGTTATTAATATTTATTTGTGTTTTTTTAGGAATGCATTCATTGACTATTGGATCACTAGCAACATGTTGACAATGGATATAGCAACTTTAATATTTACAATCCTAAAGCAACCGGATCACAAGTACCTTTCTCAGGTGTAGTTTTTTTGCTTCTTTAGAAGTTTTCACTGAACATTCTTTTATTTGTGCGAGTGTGTGTTTGTATTCTGACTTGATTTAGATCATTTGAGACATTGAAGTACTAACCAAAATGAGCTGTTGTGTAATGTAGTCAGTAAATATCTGTTGTTTAATCCTTTTCACTTGGTCTTGTTATCACTGCCCTCTAGATTTTTATTGTTTTCTTTTGTTATTAGATGACGGGAACAAAAATAGACGGTCATAACTCACAAGTACTTGGAATTATTAGAAAAAGGTTTCAGGAATTATGCAGTCCAAAATAAAAATTAGATCTTGGATTTGAAGTTGAACTAACAGAAGGTTCTTTTTTTTTTTTTTGTATGTTTTTGTTTTTAAGAAGAAACAAGTCTAATGTATTATTTTAACCTATCAAAGAGTTTACAACTTGCAAATACATCATTGGCAAAAATTGTCCCAAAATAAACAAATGCCCCAACCTCCAAGACAATTATAAATCCTGTAAACCCCTCCTCAATTTAGGAACCAATCGGACAAGGGCAGACCATGGACATCTCAAACATCGGACATTCATGGAAATTTCTTTGATTCTTTTCTAGCCATATTTGCCAAAAAGATGCAAAAATGGCCACAAGTATCCTCTATCACTATACTATTGGCAGTGGACCTATTAAGCAGTAACAAGCAATTGTTAATGGAGGATGGTCTAGATATCTGCACAGCCGAGAATGATGACCACTTGTCCCACTCAAATCTAGCCCAAGTGCAATCCAAAATCAAGTGATTCTCAATCTCCTCTTCCTATATATAGATAGATAGATAGATAGATAGAGAGAGAGAGAGTTATTTTTTTTATTTATAACTTATATATATTAAATTAATAGTCAAAGATAGATAATATATTAACATAAAGTCATTGTGACATTCCAAAAAGTTTCATAAACATAAACAGATTATAACTTCATGTTCATATATTATCAACTAGAAGAATTTCTTCGAGAACTTCAGCATTGACATCTTCTAAAATATTGTCATCATCCGAAATGTCCTTATTATCATCTTTGTTATATAACTCATCGTTTGTGCTAGAATATGATGAATCAATTAATAGCTTTTCTTCTTACCTTGGGCTCCCACCCAAATCTATTTATTGTCTTGATCTTTTAGCGCCTTACTCTAGTAGGACCCAAAACTTCTTGCACTTGTGTCCATGTCAAATATTCATCTTCATTAACTGCTCTTTAGTGTTTCTAGTCAGCCACTCTTTACTAATTTGCAATCATTAATAGGGTTCAAATTTTCTTTCTTTATTGTCGCTTTGCCATCTTTTGATTGTGCATATACTATTCTAGATCATTAAACTTTTTGGCTCTAATTTATGCTTTTGTGGTTGGATCTAGACGTTAAAAAACCCATTTGTAAACTATGTAGTGAACTAAAAAAAAATTATGCTAAAATATTTAACCTAATGTGCTTAAGTACACTCTATTTTCTTTCATATCTTTTAGCACTATAAGTTAGGGAAATAACTTTTGAAGCCAAAGTTTGAAGACGTGGAGTTCATCTAAAAGGTGACCACCATTTAACTACATCACAAGTAAATAATAAACAATTAAACATAACATCAATACTTTTCAATGCACAATGAAAATTGAAAATGATTATATAAAAATGAGATTTGCTACCTAGTGCCATTGTCGTCCTTTTCCTAAATTGCTAACTCGTTACCAAAAGAACCTTGTCTATTCTTGAATTGTCGCCCCACGCAGACTTCATGCAACAAACTCTGCAAATGCATCTTCCAAAGCCTTTAACCCTTGTGTTTTGTTGCCCTCTTTTGAATTTTTAGAAGCTTGTTTCCTTGTGTTTTAAAGCAGATGTGGGTTCTTGATAGGGAATAAATCTTGATTGTAGTACTCAAAGCATTCCTACAGTTTCTTGATCATAGTTCTATTGCTAGTGCGGAATGCTTGATACTACCTTGTGCGAGCCTCCCTCTTGGCCACAACTACCATGAACATTGCCTACTTCGTTTCTATGGAGATGTGCCCTTCCTTGTGCTTTTTGTTCCCTTTGATCAAGGAGTAGATCAACCATCTCCTTTGTCGTTTTATTCTTTTTGAAGCATGCCTCCCTTAGACACATATTCTTCAATGTGCGCTTCTTTAAGTTGTTTCTTGTGTGCTCTCGCCGCATGCCTTTGCCGCTACCATACATTGATTAGGACCCAAAGCCTTCATTCTCAAGGCCCCATTACTTGGATCTTAGTTTGACCATCTAATGACCTATCAATCGTGGCATTTGGACTTGCGACATTCTGTGCTACTCCTTTTTTTGTGATTCGTGTCGCCCTTGAGCTCAAACTACTTTATATGCCGCACTTAAAAGACTAGACTGACTTTGTCAAACCTTGTAGCATGCTTGGTTCATCATCATTCTCATCCACTATATTGACTTCCCTTGTGTTACACCCATTTGTAACAATTTAAGTAGCACGATTTATGTTGAGATCTACATCCATCATCTTGTCTGTTTTGGCTAATAAAGGGCCACCTTTGAAAAATGCATGTTAGCCTCCTTAAATGTAATATTTGAATTTTCCCACTCGTTTTTGTCCAGTTGGCATCTTTTGAATCAATACATTGTGATTTGTGCCAATGAAAGCCCTATCAGCCATCGAATCTTCTTGAACCACCTTGTTAGAGCCAAAGTTACCACCTATTCCCACTTCACAAATTGCATCTTTCCAGCCCACATTGGCTTTTGCTCCCTCTTTTTACTGATACACTAACGACCCATGTGGCTGTGCGAGTCTGATTGGGTCTAAGTATGCTTCAAATGTCACCTCGTTTGACCTTGTTGAATCTCTTGTTCTTCAACATGATCTTGGACAATCTATGTCGAGATCTCCTTGTAGAGTGGTTGATATATTATAGGTTTGTATCCATCTTGGGGAAATATGATTCATTTTGAATTCTCTAATTCTGAGTAACTCATAAACTAATTATTTACTTTAGAATCAAAGGGCATGCTTTGATCGCTAGCAATAGAAGTCTCGTCAACTAGCAGGTAATAGAGTCAGCCGAGGAACTTCGTGAGGCCAAACACCTTGTCATAGAAATAAAAGTTGCAAAAACTTACTGAAGTAATTTACAAAATTTGAGAACCTTGATGATACTCAATTAAGTTTGATAAAATTTAAAATTTTCACTTCAAAAATGCATAATTCTATACAAAATTGATAAAATTAAAAAAAATTCACTATAGGAATATATATTTTTGACAAAGAAGTAAAAAAAAGTCATTATTTTGTTAACAAAAAACAAGAAATACTAATAATTGCATATTATTTTCAATTTAATCAACCACTATAGGAATATATATTTTTAAAGTTTATCGAGCTAAAAAATTATAAGTTATGTGATATGCTTTACTGAAAAGAGAAGAATAGAAGCATATAATAAATAAAGTTGAAATACGATAAAAACTTGAAACTAAATTAAACGTGTTCTTAAAGCCACTTTCTTTTAGTTAACTCTCATAAAATAAGATTAATAAAAGTCATTCAAACTATAATTTCTGAATTAAGCATGGTAGAAGTCAAGCTATTAAAGTATATGTGGAAAAACAGAGTGCCACAATATTAATTATCAAAACAAAGAGAAGAAATTAAGACCAAAAGCCACCATTTAAAATTCATTAACCCATTTAACAAGATTAATTTTGATCGGTCACTTTTTAATATTTTTTCTGATGCATAGTTTTAAATTAATACCATATTTATTTAAGTATATAATTAAAAAATCTGAACTCATCAAATTTGATATATTTATATATTTCAAAATTTCTCTTGTCAAATTAATCTTCTTTGAATTAATTTCAATTTGAGTGATTGAAGTCAAGTTGAAATCAAATTTATGATCTTTGGCTGCTCGAGGGTAGTCGTCTTTGCATCCCTGCACTTTCAACTTGGTGTATTTGAGAGACAAGAACAATGATGTATCTTCATGGACCTTGAGCAACCCATCTTAGCCCCAATCATTCTTTGCAAGCAACTTGGTGCCCCAAAACTTGAAGGGAATTCCTTCTGTCTCGACCTAATCATTAGAAATGTTGATGCATGGATTATTTCGATGCAAGAGATGACTCGAGGATATGTTTGAGCTCATTCCCATTCTTACACACCTCCTTTGCCAAAAGAGGGAAACTTGCTTGTCACCCTGTGAGGCTATCACCATTTGTGCCATCAACCTCCATCTCACCTTTGAACCTCATCGCATGACCCATGTTTGCTTTTGTTTATTTGTTTGTTTTTTTTCCCCCTTCTAGTTCCCATTTGTAATGCCTCACCTTGTTGGGCATGATGATTACATTTGCTTTTCCCCTGTCGATTTTTAGAACTCCAGCAAAGGATCAAAACTCTTTTCTTTTCTTTTTAATTTTAATTTTTTATGATTACAATAACCTTCCCTTATGATCCAAATAGTTCATGGAGCCTCTACCCACACACAAGGTCAGGACTTAGCAAACCCAAGGAGTAAAACGGACCCATGTTCCTTGAGGAGTTCGGAAAACTCAAGGGAAAGATTGAGATTCGAACTCATGACCTCCTTGGTCATGACCCGCTCTCATAACCTCCCCACCAATGGACTTGTTTGTTATATATTAAAACGTGCGGTGTAACTTAATTAATCATCTAATTTATACATTTTAGTATATGTGAAAATAACTTATGCGATCCAACTGCTAAAATAATCACTTTTGGCATAATCAGCTTTTGGCCAACTTTTAGCAACTTACGTTATTTAGATTATGCTAAAATCATCATTTTGTTCTTAATAAGAAAATGTTCACTTGTTAATTAAATGTTAAATTTGTCCTTTTGCAATAAAATCACCTATTTTAAGCTATAACAAACAATTTTATAATTTTTAAAATTACTTTTTAAAAACTGAAACAAAATTATTTTTTATAGTTAATTTTTTAACGATGATTTCTTATAATTACTTTTCTTAAAGCATAATCTTAAACAAACAAGGTAAGCCTAATGGGTAAGGATCCCGACTCAGTTACTCTCTTGAAAGAAAGGAACATCAGTCCATCCATTGTCCTATACTTTTTGTGCTTGTTTCTATTACCCTACATCCATTCGAGTTCCATGAGGAGCCAACCGTTGATATCAAACATAGTTATCTCAAATGTCCTCCCTTTGAAGTGTTTCGCATCTATGACCTTTCTAGTTTAATCGTTGTAGTCTAGTTTGTATTCCTTTGTACCCACTTGAAACTTCTCATGAGGAGCATAGTTCAATAAGATATAAAAAACAAGGAGATTACATGGCGCCAATTTCAAGTGCCCAAGAAAAAAAAAATTGCAACCATAGAAGTATATATTATGAGAAGTTTCATGAACTAAAGGAGTTATTTCTATTTCTAATTGAATGGCCAAACCAAAAATTCTCTATTGTCATTCGAAATTTCACATTTAACATCTTCACCTTCCCGGAAGAAAAAATAGCATATACAAGAAATGACATAAGGATGAAGCAAAAGTAGAAGAAATGTGAAACATCAAAGTGTTGAAGCTTTGTGCTAAAATTGAGAACATCTTCACTTTTCGTGGCTCATTTTTTCAGAAATGAGTATAATATTGTTGTTTTGTTGTGCTACTTTATATTCATTAGTATTTATCTTGTTTTTGCTTATAAATTATCTGCTTCAACTTGAATGCAGGAAGACTTTAAACCTGTTCTTCGAGAACTTTTGGCAACTCATCCAGGGCTGGAGTTCTTGCAGAGTACACCTGAATTTCAGGAAAGATATGGTATGCAATTCAGAAGTTGCTATCTACTATGAATTACTGGAAATCGATGGACTTTTTTGTCCTACGCATTCAGAAACTATGTGTTCTTTAGCTGATGCTCTATTGGGGAAATGTTATGGTGGAATAGTGTATTTTGATTAAAGCTCTATTAGGGAAATGCCATGCGAAGTATTCAAGTGAATGGGAAATGGTGCCTGTTACTTGAATAGGAAATAGTGCCTGTTCTAGGCTTTATGAGAGTTGGTAGGTGTAGTAGTCTATTAGAGTTGGACAAGTTGTACTACATAGGATGAGATCTCAAAGTAGTAGGGACAAGGTATTGTAAAAACCCTTAATTGACAAAAATATCCTTTGACATGGTCTTCCTTTTATTATTAAGGTTACCATTCAAGAAACATTGCATGCTCAAGTTCCTCATGGATTGGACAGAATTACCTAATATTTTAGTTTTACTGGAATATCAATGATTTAGATGGACTTTGGGGTTACTTTCCTGAATTCCCCATCATGGTCGTCAAAGTCCAAATCTAAATCATTATAATTCTCCAAATTAATAATCCGACAACTGTTTTCTGCTCATACCTTATTTGAAAATTTTTCTTGAAGGAAGTCAAGCTTGGATCTCAATAACTATTAGTTAACAAAAAATTGGTCACCTTACTAGCCATTTCATTAGCTGAACAAAATATTGCACTTACACAGGCACGCATGCATGTGCAGGTGCACACTCACTCACACAAACATTCACGAAAGAGTTTATAAAATTCATGCAATAATTCATGACATTTAATATATTCATTCATTTTTTAACTTTTATATAGATAATTATGAGGCATCGATGCCAATGCTGATATTCATCAAAATGTTCTGCAAGCTACGTTACTTGAATTCAAGTACAAGTGTTATACAAGGGTACCTATTAGAGGTCTGAAATTATTCATTTTTGTTTTCCAAGTTTTGGGTAGAGGGGCTTGGCTATAATGTGTCTCGCAATTTGGGTTTGAGTACTTGGAAAAATATTATGTTCATGTTACCTTCTCTATCTTATTTTCGATTTTTTATTGTCTTCATTGTTTGTTCACTTGAGTAAGTCTATTAGTCATTTGTCTTTGATGCATTTGCTGCTGTCCATTGTTACACATATCCCATATAGCCATATCCATGCCACGCTGTAACTGTCAAACACGGGGATGTTGAGCTAAAGTGAAGGGTCCATACTACAAATACTTGAAGCTGAATACTTAGTAAGTCGATTTCAGCTTCAGTTGGAAATGGGAGATGAGTTTTGGGTGTAATGTTCTTGTACCATAATCTGTGCCACTCCTTAACATATTATACAGTGTTGATGTGGCATGTCGGCTTTTAAAATTGATAGAAAAGAAGGATTTGCTGGTTCTTATCAAAGTTCCTTTTGTAATATACCTGCTTCTGATTGTTTAAGCCAATAACTTAATGTCATATTCATATATATATATATATATATAGTCTTAGTACACTCTTATTTATATTTCAAGCATATTTATATTATATACTATGCTGGAAAAAAAACTTAGTTCTGATTCAGGCTGTCTTATACTAGTCTTAGTACAACCAAGTGCTATTTGGGCTTCACCTGACTTGTCCACTTAGTCCTCTGGTTGTTTGGGTGAGAGAGGTCCCCTAGTGGCTGACTCAGGAATTGAACTTAGGATCCTATGCTATTTCTGTCTAAAGCCCCAAGTCAATGGCTAACCATGCAGTTGTTAGCTTCAGTTTTTAAGATAAAATAATTTTTTTTTTCTTCTAATATCTGTACTTAATTATTATTTCACCTTTATATTCCTTTGAATGGGCTTTGGATATTTATATGTTGTTCCTTAATTTCTAATTGCTTTTGTTAATATATTGTTGCATGGTCATTCTGTTATTCTTTTTCCAAGATGGTGATTGGTTATCTTCTAATGTACCATCAAGAATAACATGTTGCTATTACTGATACGCTGCTAATTCAACTTCTTTTGCAATGTACCAGCTGAAACTGTCATATACAGAATATTTTACTATGTAAATAGATCAGGAAATGGTCGTCTTACCCTAAGGGAGTTGAAGCGTGGAAACCTAATTGCTGCAATGCAACATGCTGATGAGGAGGAGGATATCAACAAAGTCCTGAGGTAAGAATACATGTTATACATTGAGTAAAATATACAGAAAGTCCTTCACTTTTGTAAGACTAACAATGACGTTAGTATCATGGTATGAAAATTAGCCGAAGTTCGTCAAAATTAGCTGAATTAATTAGGTAATTTGGACAATTGAAGTGAAGTTCATCTGTAATTATAAAATTACAAAATTTCGTTGATATCTTTGAAAAATCGGCGAAGTTCACTTAAAATTGAAACTTTGAAGATTTTTGTAAAAAAAAATTGTACAAAAGCCGTGAAAAAGAACATTTTTAATGTAAGAATTTATGTGGTGCACAAAGATTTTTCAGTATAATTGTAGAAATTGTATAAAAAAATCATTTTCTATAGATGAAAAAGATTTAAGACGAGATGTATAACTGGCGAGTAGCTGTCCAAGAGAAAGAAGAACAAATTGTAATTTGCAAGAAGAGATGATACTGAGAAAAGTGATAAGAGAAAAATAAGCTAAAAGTTTAAGAGGAGAGACTTTGAGAGAAGAAAGAGAAAGAAAAACCAAGGTTTATGTTTGTAAGACTATTAGGGTTTGACGATAAATTTTTCTTGGTTTCTTTCTTTTCTCTAACAATTTTAAGTTATCACGTGTGATGTGCATAAAACTTTGTTAATATTAAAAGACATATTCAAAACCATTATATGTATACTTTTATATGTAAAATATATTTATTATGTTTGTTCTTGATATTTTCAATAGAAATTGTCCAAATTTTAGCATTTACATGGTATTTTCTTGAATTTTTCTAAATTGATAAATTATTACAAAAATTCTTTCGAATTTTTCAAACTCTTCGAATTAGTTTTAATTTTCAAAGGTTGAAGTTTAGGACGAAGTCGAATTTTTGTTCTTTGATTAGTATTTAACATTTGTCATATGAACAGCCATAAGTGCTCATGTCATTCAATTGATTGTATTACACCAATGTTGTCTAGGCAGAAAGGCAAAGCTAGGCGTGGCCTAGATGGGCCTAAAACAGACCATGAAATAATTATTTAGAGGTCCTTAAAAGTTATTTATTTTGCCTCACTCGATATATGAAATAGAGAATATATTTATTTTATTAACTTAGTGTTTAAAATAAATTTTTTTCAAGCACTTGAAGAAAAGAAAAATTACAGCCCCTTGTCCCGCCCCAAAATAGTGCCTATCATCACCGAGGTGATGCCTAGACCACTGGTTGCACAATTAGCTTGTAGCTCCTAAAATGACTGCTGTTTGACCGGCTCATTTCTCTTTCTTGGCCATTCCTATGAACTTATGTTTCACATTAAAAATTTCTTTTATAACTAAAAGTCTAAGGAAACAAATGTAAAGCCTATGCTGTCTCAGGAGGAAGCATAATATTTATTTAATTAATTTTTTTTTTCTGAAATGACAAGTCTATCATAACTCTTAAAAATAGGGCATCTATTTGCTTTTGATTTATTTTATTTTTTCTGCAATACATCCTAATAATGTAGTACTTGTGTGCTGCATATTGCAGGTACTTCTCATATGAACACTTCTATGTGATATATTGCAAGTTCTGGGAGCTGGACACAGATCATGATTTCTTGATCGATAGGGAGAATCTTATAAGATATGGTAACCATGCTCTTACATACAGGATCGTGGATAGAATTTTTTCACAGGTCCTTATCATGACTATTCTCATACTTCAGACTGAATTGACTCATCTATTGTGATAAAATGATTATAAAATACTTAATTATTTTTTCCTTTGTCTCATTCTTCTTTGACCTTTCAGATTCCTAGAAAGTTTACAAGCAAGGTGGAAGGAAAGATGGGATATGAAGATTTTGTTTACTTCATGCTTTCGGAGGAGGATAAGTCATCTGAGCCTAGTCTTGAATACTGGTACATTTTGATTCATTATTTTATGAGCTTAAAAGTACATTTTGCAAATTTCATTCAGTCATGGATATTACTTTGTGCCTTCCTTCCTCTCTCCGTGATTAACTTTTTAAATGTTGTGGTTTTAATACGATAAATTGTGGTTTTCTAAACCTGATTTCATAGTCTTTTGAGTTGTAATGTCTTGAAGTTGAACACAAACATGAAGCTTAGAAACATGATTTTGGAAGAGGTTAGTAGTAGCCCTTGTCTCTTATTCCTCTGAAATGAGATGTAATTCAGAGTAGATGTTCAAGGCATTGCCATCTTTTATTTGATTTGGTTATTTATGCGAGTGTCTTCTTTTTTAATGAAAACTCTTAAGCTTCATATACCTATCTGCAGTAGTAACTGAAATTCTCAACAGAGAAAAAAATTGACATTAATGAAAGGTGAAATATAAGTAGTAACAGACTGAATCCAAACCGAAGAAAAGTACAAAAGTCAAAAAAAAAAGAGAGAGAGAGAGAGAGAGAAGAGAATAAGTTGCCACAATGTCAGAGCCAAGAATTACATAGAAGTAACTGATATTCTTGTGACACGTTTGTATTAAGTTATTAGTTATGTTGTCCTTTTCATGAGGAACTTGACCATAAAATATTTTGAGGTTAATTTTTATAAAGGAAGATCATAGAGAATATATTTTTATTAATTAAGGGCTCCTTTTAAGTACATCTTACAAATTAAGTCCAACTAGAATACAAATTCTAAGAGGGATATGTGGTAAAAGTTTGAATTAGAAATGAGTATATTTGGTATGTTTATTATTCAAAAAATAATAATAATGATAATAAAATAAAAATAAAAGAGAAGAAAAGAAAAGAAAAGAGCATATTTGGGCAGTGGAAGGAGTTGCATCAATTGAAGATAAGATGAGAATGGATTGACTCTGGTGGTCTGTACATGTATAACATAGAGCTTTAGATGCACTATTTTAGAAGAGTAACTTATTAGCACTAGATTGTAACAAACTAACAATAGAAGCCATGTAGACCTAAACTAACATGGACAGGCAATTACAAATATTACGCTTATTTTAAATTAAATGTTGACTTGGCCTTTAATAGAATAGCATGGAACTAGGGAATTCATGTAGTCAGTCCATGTTGTTAGGAAAGATTTAGTTTGAGTTGAATTGAGTTGAGTTGAGCACTTTATCCTTAGTTTTAAAGTTAATAGTGTGTTCAACTTTTGCACCAGTTAGTTTATTTACCCAAACCAATGAAGCCTGGAGACAAAACTCTATTTCCCATCTACTTGAAACAAATGAAATTCTCATTCTTTCATAGTTTTTCCTTGATACAGCTCTACTTCAATCTGAGGAAAGTGTTCTACCATGACTTTTCTCTAAAGTAGTGTCAATTAAAGGATGCAAGGTCATAGAAAAAGATCAGTCACTTCCTAGTATTTTATATTAAATTGCTTATAATAGTGGGTGCAGGTTGTTGCATTATTGGGTGGTGGGAGTCTATTGACTCGAAGGTTTTTGGTTTGCTTTTTTGTCCTTGATCCGTCTCTAATGCTCTGAGGCTCGTACTTGTTTATTTTCTTTTAGTTCTAAATAGACATCAGTGTCTTGTTTCTTCTCCAAAGAAAAAAATTTCTCAATTTAATACGATATGTTTCCTGAAATTTCAATGTGCTTTTCAAGAACTCCAGTCCTGGATGAGTTGCCAGTCTTGAAGAACAATTTTGAAGTCTTCTTGTGGTCAAGTTAAAATGATTAATAAATTTTTCAGTAAATCATAATAAACAGGAGAACAAATAATAATAGTAATAAAAATGCAAAATCACAACATTACTTTCATACTTGTGGAACAATGGCCTCTACAACATTATTGTAGGCTTCTGGGACATTGACATTGTAAGAGAAAATGTTTTTTCAGTTATTTGGATTAAGAAGTACTTTTAAAACTAATTCACTATTTTTCAAAGTTCAACTTTCTATCTGAAATCTACTTATTTCAAAATGAATTATTCCTAAATCCTAAAACATTTTGTCAGTAATTTTAGGTAGTTATGACAATTTCTTGTTGGTCCGATTCCCATCATGTCAGAACATGAACAATTTACCTCTCAAAAAAAAAAAAAAAGAGAGAACATAAAAAAGTAACATTTGACGGTTCATTGGTAACATAACCAAGTTCAAGGACTCACTCAATCAACAACCAGTGAGATCTGGTATTTTTTTTAGTTCACATAACTTATTTTGTACAAGAATGATGATTTTTTAAAATGATCTAGGTGAACTCTAAATAAATGTAAAAGGAATCCTCATTTCAAACGTCTAAAGAAACACCTGAGTGAGGTACTTTTGAGTTGGTTTCAGATTGCTTTCTAGATTGTGAATATTAAAGTTGTGATTCATATTGTCAGCATGTTGCTATCACTCCTATGATCAATGGACACAACTTATTTCGTACAATAATGTTGATTTTTAAAATGATCTAGGTGAACTCTAAATAAATGTAAAAGGAATCCTCATTTCAAACATTAAAGAAACAAAGAACACTTGAGTGAGGTACTTTTGAGTTGGTCTCAGATTGCTTTCTAGATTGTGAATGTTAAAGTTGTGATGCATATTGTCAACATGTTGCTACTATGATCAGCGAACACATTCTTAAAAATTATAAATAAATATTTAGATTATTTATAAGAGTTGTCAAGGTAAAAAGACAAACCTAGGTGATAAGTCTCCATAAGAAAAGGTGGGGCCTTGGTGAGTTTTAGATGGGTCTAAGATAGACCATAAAATAATTATTTAGAGGTTCTTAAAGAATAGTCATTTATTTATTGGTCCTTGACTCCTTATTTATATATGTGTGTGTATAAATAGATGATGTAATAAAATAAATAATATATTGTTTATTTTAATATATTATCTAAAATTTATTAATTAGGGTTTCAAATAATTTGTTTTTTTCCAAGTGGGGGGAGTTGGAGTGTCCAAGCATTGCTTAGGTGACATTTTGACAACACTGGATAAAACTTAGGAAATAATAACTTTTCAAGTGCCTTATATTCTCTCTTTTTGTTCTTTCATATCGAGTTGACCAAATGCATTGCTGCTATTTTTACACCTAAAAAGACATTTTTTTTGAAGATAACGCTAGAAAAAATTTTGGCTGATTCAGATATTTTGAAAATTTGTTTTCAAACTATTAACTGTTTTAACCTTAAGTCTTTCAAGTTGCGAAAGTTCAATAAATAGTCAGTCCATTCCCATAGAGGCAGAGAACTTACCGCTTCTATGGTTGTGGGAATAGAGGATCATGGGGTGGGCCTTCTATTTAGATTTACTCTGTAGATCTAATTTCACTTGGCTATTAATTAAGCTATTGCGGACATGATAATTGATATGCAAGACGTGCTCCTTGTTCACAAGATTGAGATTAAAGAGGCAAAAATAGTATGTAAAAGAATAGAGGTAGATAAGATAGTATGTAAAAGAATAGAGGTAGAATACAGATTCGAATTTTAGTACTGACTTGGCAATATGCATGGTGGGTCTTAGTGGGCATTCTGGAGAACGGGGAGGAGAGACCCATGTCGGAGTCATCTTTAGTCATAGCTCTATTTAGATATAGTTTGAAGTCAAGCAAGAAGCATAAGAGATTATTCCTGGAGAACATGGTACTTGTTTTTGAATTTGTGAAGTTACCCTTATCACATGCATTAGTAGTGGGATTGCTTAGAGTTTGAACAATCTTTCTCATAAATGCTATATTGAGCAAGAATTCATATAGAGATTGATTGTTAAAGAAATTTGACAACTAAGATACTATGTTTTGTGATTGAAACACACTTTTTGCGCCCTTATAAGTAGTAATTGATAATAAATGCTAGGTGGTTAGATCCAGTGAACAGTACTACTGTACATTGTGTTTGCAACTTAGCATGTATACGACGTGGAGTGGAACACAACACTTAAAACTCATGCTTCTTAGTCACATACGGAAACTCAATTGGACAAAAAAAAAAAAAAAAATGAGAACTGTGACTGGCTGAGGTGTTGTGTTGTGTTGAGAACATAGTCTTATTAGAGCTTGTGAGCTTCATTCTAAATATTTTTGACTACTCTCTGCTTAATTGTTTTTTGAAGCTTATTTTATTCGGCTGTTGCAGTTGTGAAGTAAGAAATTGTTTAATCGACTTTTTTGGTTTCTATATAAAATTTCTGATACATGTGAATATTTTTATTTCTAATGTTTTATTTGTATATTTTGGATTACAATTTGTTTATTATTAGGTTAAGGTTACAGTCATATTTTGTGTTTCAGGTTCAAATGTGTTGATTTGGATGGGAATGGAATTCTTACACCAAATGAAATGCAATTCTTTTATGAAGAGCAGTTGCACCGGATGGAATGCATGGCCCAAGAACCTGTACTCTTTGAAGATATTTTGTGCCAAATGGTCGACATGATTGGTCCAGAGGTGATGCCTTGCCCATTTATTAACTGCCTTGTTCACTTCCATTTCTTGTGCAAGTCTGAGATGATTTTGCTTGACTCTTGGAAATTTTTTGCAGAGGGAAAACTACCTTACCTTGCGAGACTTCAAAAACTGCAAACTTTCTGGAAATGTATTCAATATTCTTTTCAATCTTAATAAGTTCATGGCCTTTGAAACGCGAGATCCATTTCTTATTCGGCAGGTATGTGCCTCCCCCACTAGTTGTCCACATTAGCAATGGAGAGTGCTTAGGCATATGTCAGTTACTAATACCTGCGTCCTTGTATTGTGAGCAGGAGCGTGAGGATCCTACTTTGACAGAATGGGATCGCTTTGCACATAGAGAATATATTAGGTTATCAATGGAAGAGGATGTTGAAGATGCTTCAAATGGAAGTGCGGATGTTTGGGATGAGTCACTCGAGGCTCCATTCTAAACTGATGAGGTCAGTACTTCTTTTAATTGTTCTTGGTTTACTTCAGTGCTTTGTTTCAAATCTTCGGAGCGATAAATCATCAAATTGTTGATCCAAATTGTCAATTCCTTTATATATTGTCGTAGTCTTTTGTTACCTAGAAGATTGTTACATGCAACAAAACTACGTAACTAGGGGATTTTAGTTGTTTGTGACTTTTGGCAAGAGAAGCTATTTATTCCATGACATAGGGAAATGGTTAGGATTCCTGTTTGTTATCTCAGCTATTTAGATAACTCGGTAGAGCCTTTGCAGAACTGCATGTAGTTGTCTATATGAATCCGCTTCCTCCATTCACTAAATATAGCAGTAGGTTGATTCTTATATTACAATAGGTTGCATCTTTCTTAATGTGAATCTTTGAATCACATGAATGATTCATGATTCTATTTCACTGAAATTGATTCAAATCCTTAGACTGGGCCCCAATTTTACTGAATTACAAAAAAAAAAAAAAAGAATCTTAGGATTCATGATTCAAATTTTATGATTTGCTAATCTAATCTTACAATTCAAACTGTTAATTTGAATTGTAGGATAAGTGTGTATAATTGATTGTACGTATGGCTGAACATCCAAATTTGAGGGCTTAATGAGTAATGTGCCAATTTTGTGTGTATTACTTATTAGGAAATTATTCTATAATTTGTTATCATTTAACCTAGTGTAGTAATGGAGCTTCAATATATGTGAGGATAGGTTCTTCAACAAAAATCATTTCAGAAAAGGACAATGCTAATCTGACTTCCATAGTTGTAAATTTCAAGTACAAATAAAGCGCAAGTACCCATGCATGACCATTGGATCATTTAGTACGCGTGTTGAGCTGTTTTACACATTTATACAATGGTTGTGAATATGTGTTTGCAATTACTATAGTTGGTTTGTTGTTTTTCTTTAAAAATTTGTTCTCTAAGTCATGTATTTATGATTTAAGAGTTGGCTTATCCTTGTTCCAGTGGAGTGGACGAAACGAATTCATCTAGCCAAAAAGTTTAGTTGAGTTGAGTGCTAAAGCTAAAAACTATATCAAAATGGTGGTATGAGAAATAAATAATTAGGACTACACTGATTAGTCAACCAAATTAATAATTTAAATGCCATGTTTTGTACATATTGATGTAGATGCACATTTTATATAGTAGGCAGGAATCTTATAAAAGTACAATTAACTACGTTAGATCCCAATTTGACTGACTAAATTCTCATTCAATTCTATCGGAATTCACAATTCAATTATTCATGCTATCTAATATAAATTTATGTCTTTCTCAGCTTCTTATTTTTACCATTATTGTCAAATTGCTTTTTCAAATAGTTGTTATGTGATTGCACATCTTTGATGCAAATCAATTTATTGGAGTTCAGTTGTTAACACAAGAGAGTGGATGAAATGTTTATTGATCAAGAATGTAGAAAGTAACCTGTTTGACAAGGCAAACTCGCCTTATTACAATTCCAATAAAGTAATCCCTTAACAACATTGACACAACTCCGCAAAACATTCTGTGACTTCCCAATTCTCCACAACCTGCCACTTGCTTCTTCCTTCTAGACTTTGCGACTGCAATTAGATGCCTATCAGTGTCATATTCTTAGTTTGAAGATTTAAAAATCGGTGATGGATACAATTTTTTGTTCCATATCTGATACTTAGAATTGGCCTTGACAACTTTTAGAATTTGATTAGACAATCCAGAATCTTGCAGTTCATGTTTAAGTGATGGATGGCGGGATACTTTAAAAAAAGATTATTACTCACTCAATTTAACTCAGCTAATCCTTTTCTGAACTACATGAGTTTATTGTGTACATGTATCAGCCTTCTCTATTCTAATGTATCAAGGGCTAAGTTGAAATTCTTACTTGAATTTAACTCTTTTAATTATTTTTGTCCATGTTTATTTATTTTTTACCTCTATTTTTACCTTGTAACGATAATAGGTCACTCTTTTTAATTCATCTATGGCCTACATTATGTGTCCAAATTTACGATTCTCTCATTTATGATTCCTTCAGTATGCTTATTTCTGATTTTATCTTCTTAGTTCTGATTGCACATTCAAATTTTTCATAATCTTAGTTTGTTAACAATGTTTTTGATTGCTCAATATTTGGTACCCATAGCACAATCTACTGAATGACAACTCTATAGAATTCTCTCTTTTACTTCAATGGGATACACATCATTTAATACTCTAAAAGCACACCTTTTGATCTATCCTAGTTCAGCACTATGGTTCACATCCTTATTTGTTTTTCTGTGTGTAAACTTTAAATTTTCACTTTTTCATGTCTCTCAACATCCCATTTTATTATCTATTTATTTGTATTTTTACTTACAGTAAACATGATATTCGTTGTAATCAATTTGATCTCAGTCCTAATCTTGAACCCTTTTGGTTCTTAGAGCCTCTTTCCAACCTTTGATTTAGCATTTACTCTGGACACAGTTTCATGAATTAGTGACTCTATATCATGACCAAATAACAAATACTATAGAATATCTTCTTAATACATTTCGCAAATTCATTTGTAGCTAGTGCAAAAGGTAGGGACTTAATCCTAGGTGTAAACCTATTGTAGTTAGGGATTCATTGGTTTTTCCCGTTGTTGACTTTGTGATGTTCTTGCTCCATAATACATGTTCTTTATCATTTGATATAGCCAGTTGTAACTCTTGTTTCTGCAGTACCCACCATATTATTTCTTTAGGTACTCTATTATAGGCTTTCTTTAAATCAGTAAAAACCAAATGAAGGTGTTGATTCTTCTACCTATACCTTTTCATCAATCTCTTTAATAGATAAAGCTTTTGTAGTTGATCTCCTAGACACAAATCCATATTGATTGTAAGGTTTCAACTAGTAGTCTACATTCTATTACTTCAACAATTTCACTGCAGAATTGTCAGTTTAAGCCCTCTACAAATTGGTCAATTTTGATTATGTCCTTTATTTTTATATATTAGTATTGTGATGTTTTTCCTCCAGTCATTAGGCAATGTCCCAGTTGCTACAATCCTGATAAAAATCTGGCAGTCCTCAAGATTCCAATTTCCCTTTGGCTTTTGCAAACATCCATAGAGAATCACATCTAGATGTAAAGCCTTGGCCTTTTTCACTTTAATGGCAATGTTTCAAATGCATTTGGTGGTTGGCGATATATTGACTTTCAAAACATCTGAACAGAGCTTTTTTTGTAGTGTACCATAGTTGGTTTTTGGTCTTTTCCATAGGTGGTTGTTTTTAATGCCTGTGAAAACTGAAAACATAACACAAAAAAAAAAGAAGAGAGAGAGAGAGAGAGAGAGAGAGAGAGAGAGAGAGAGAGAGAGAGAGAGAGAGAGAGAGAGAGAGAGAGAGAGAGAGAGAGAGAGAGAGAGAGAGAGAGAGAG
>JAJIYU010001020.1:0-40392 GCA_030144865.1 Tinospora cordifolia
GACTATTTTGCCTTTTTGTTATTTTTGTAATTAATATTTAATATTTGTATAAAGTTGAAATACTTGGTATTATTGTAATATATTTTAAAATATTGTATAGAGATGTAAAAACCCCAAAAAAAATTGACCAGTACGAGTCAAGCTCGAGTCTCTGTCAAGCCCAAGCCAACCGACAAATGTCTTCACTTGAGTGGTGCCCAGCCTGTGGCCAACCCACTCCCATCTAATTCATTCAAGAGCCCAGCCTACTCCTATGCAGTTCATTCAAGAGCCCAACCTGCAAATGCTAAGTTCATTCTGCCTTGCTTGTGCACATCATTTTTTACTTTTCTACATCTATTTGTATCACTCAACAAACCCAAGTTTTCTGCATTTACTCATTTGCTATAATCTCTCCCTTACCGATCCAACTGGCAGCCACCCTTATCGCCTCTACAACTCAGATTTTAGAATCTAAATTTCTTTTGCGCCTCTACAACCTTGCCCTAACGGCCTAACCCATCCTCATTGGTCATCACCTCCGCAAGACTGCAACTCAGAATCCAAATTTTCAGTGTTATGGTGCATGACTGAGATCAAACCAGTGTCATGGTGCATGATATTTGGAGCTTCTTTTGATGTTTTCTAATTTCTAGTATTAAGTGTGTGTGACTAAAATTTGGGATTTGAAACTTGTGTGCTCTTTAATTGAGAATATCTTCGTGACTGCATGATGAGGATGGATGGGTATAAGGTTTGCAAGATTTAAATCTTCATGACTATCCATTTTATGGAAAGTTTTTGTTAATCAAGTCCACTCAACAACTCGTGGACCCAATCCGCCCTAAGATAGGGTTGGGTCCATGGCTACCCCATGCCCAAGTCGGGTGGCATCATGCGGTGTTTTGATGCCACCCGATTTGGGTGAGTCAAATGGATCAGGGCCCAAACCCAACCCTAATCCACCCGTAACCAAGCTTAATGTTAAGAAGGACAAATATGTTCAGCACACATCTTGAAGATACGTTATGGATAGTTTTCCCTATAGCTTCATAACGCATCTTTAAGATGCATTTTAGGTATGGCAAAAAATTTCGCAATGAGTGATGATTTAATTGCCTCATTTCAACTTAAAAGAGTCGTGCTTAAAACTTTCCTAGTCAAAAATTCAAATCAACCCTATAATTTTGTCCCTAACATAGATCAGCTCCTAAACTTTAGTCCAAACCATTTTGACCCCTTAACTCCCTATTTTTGCCCATTCTCCCCATTACATAACATTGTTATCACATAGCTATTTAATTTGTTGATCTAGCATCCACATCGATTAAGAGGCATTTAACATGTACAAGAATAGGATGACATGGCACAAACCACGATTTTACCCCCTTTTACCTTATTCCACTACCTATCTACTGTTGATTTGCACCATGGGAAATATAAAATCGTAGCTAAGCTTGATTTTGATTACCAACCTTAGTCATTGTCTTCCTACCATCTGTTACACTTTTTCGTTCATCATCATTCAAGCTTCGCGAGTTCTATTCTTCATTTCTATAATTTGTGAATGTATGAAATTCGATTTCAACTAATATATTCATCACTTTTGTATGTAAAGGTGTGGTTGTTTATCCTTTCAATTTCCATGATGATGTTGGTCCCATTAGCTTACATTATCTTATTTTCATTTGATTTCAACCAAGATCAATTGAATTTGGGTTTCTAATAATTTTGGTGATCTCGTAGCATAGACATTGAAGCAATGCTTGTCTCCTATGGTTTAGGTTTCCAATGCTTATCTCCCCTTCAAATAATCATGTTATTGTAATCTCTTTGTACTGGCAAAACATTCATAGGCATATGGATTTAAAAAAGCCAAAAGAAAAGAAAAAGTTAATGTGTGTCAACATGATGCAAGGACAAGACAATGAAAAAACATGAAATTAGTTCTTTTTTCTTTAACTTAGAAGCACACTAAAAATAGGGCCATGAATTTGTTTTTTTATTTTATTATTGCAGTTATTACTCTAATCAACATAAACTTATTTTTTTTAAATATGCAAGAATAGGCAACAACGTCAACCTCATTTTTCATTATGGGAGAGAAGTTTGTTGACAAACCTAAGCTAGCCTACAATGAAAGACAGGAGTATATAATGGAAGATTTTGATCCAAAATTTTTTTCTCTTCCTTGTATGAAGAAGTTGTATAGTGAAAAATTTAAATATTATGATATTAGCAAGATCATTTGTGGCCAAGAAAACCAATAAAGAGTGGGTTGTGTCTAGTAAAAAACATGATGCAATAGTAATAGGCATGATAAAGTGTATAGGGATTGCAAAAGAGTTACATTTATATGTAATGAAAGAGTCTGACCTCATGTCATTGTATTGGAAGTGTGCTAAAGTGCAGAGGTTGGGCTTTCAAATGATATTGGGATTGAAGAGGATGGTGGTCTTGGGCTTAAAGATGATAGTCAAAGGCCTGAAGAAGTAGGTGCTAGAAATGAAGAGGATGTAAAAAAAAATAGTTGTGCTATAGAAAGGGATGATAGTAGTGAGGATGGTAGCACAAACGGTGGCAATGGTGATGGTGATGGTGGCAGTGGTTTTTGGTAATGGTGATGGTGGCAGTGATGATAGTGGTAATAGTTAGTTGATGATATTGGCTTTTACATATCTTTTATATGGTAAATTAGTTCTTTCCAATTGTGACATGTTGGTAAATTTTGTTGATGAATCTTTTTTAGGGAGATTCAAGTAGTCAAGTCATTCATTCAAACAACCATTCTCCACCACCATCTAAATAAATCTCCTAGCTAGTTATGTCTTCGAAAAAAATAGGGTAAGGAGTGTGTAATCAACCTCTCAATTCTTAATAAATATAAATTAATATTTAAGCAATAATGATGATGGAAGCTCTCAAAAGATTAGGCTCAAAAGTACGAAGGAGACAAGGGAACCCCATAACTTGACATTCGCCCCACCTCATCGCAAATGGAAAGGAAAGGAATGCACTACAATAATATAACTCAATGTGAAGGTGTGCAAGATAATTTTTAAACAAAAGCAAAAATATGGTACTTAGTTGTGATGGTGGAGATGAGGATAAACAAGCTAAAGAAGTTGAAGGCTTTTTTGTGCTCGTATTTAGTAACATAACATGTTTGTAATAGAAACTTGTTGTACTGACTTTTTTGTGCTTGTAATTAGTAACATAACCTTATTCTAATTATTGCGATTGCTAATATGGATTATAGGTTGCATGTACATAGAATCATAACCAATTTTACGTATGTTGCGTGTTAACGTTACAAGTTGTGTGTGAATGTAATTGAGCTTTTATCACCATGTAAAATTTAAATGAATAAAAGGTTACAAGTTGTTAATGTTAAATATTGTGAATGTTGTAGGTTATGCGAGTCCAACAAGTTTTATGAATGTTACTCATTGTGAATGTCACAAGTTGTATAACAACTTGTTGTAAGTTGTTATGTACTGTTAATGTTACTAATTTATATATGTTGAATTAGTTAAATTTTAAATCAATTGGATTTTAATATATGTGTAAATAAAAAAAAAAGACAAAGGTCTTCAAATGGTATTTTAAGATTGAACATTACATACATACAAACCCTACTAAAAATTCAATAGTTACACATATCCTTTCATGGTAATGCACATTCATACAAATAACATAAAAAACTACCCTCCAATTATCATTACATTTATCAACATTTTCTTTAACACATTCAATTGCTCTTTCAACTCGTTAAGCTCTGACTAGATTTCATCCAACCCTATAGAATGGAGTGCCCCATCCATAGCAACACCATTCCTTTGCAAGTCTTCAATCTATTTGATAAGTTACATCTTCTCCCCCACAAGCTCATTTATTATGCTTTTGGCCCTCTCACCCATCTCATCATCCATCTACTCAAAATATTCACAACCATTAGCCTATGATTACAACACCAAAAAATGAATTGCAAAGAAGTCACACAACTGAAATATCTCTGCTACAACATGCATGCATGTAACATCAGCACCATTAAGCCAAGCAATTATAACAAAGGCAATAAGATGATTAATGACTTATAATAAATGCAATAAGACCATTAGGATCACACAATCACACAATATACAAACATTAGATATTGTTTTTCTAGTATTTTGTTGCCAAGTTCAAACCTAATTACAATAAAATGCAACTTTAAGTTTACGTACATATTCATTATATCATTTATTGCATTATGTATCTTAAACTATGTATAATTTACATACATCCACTATATAGTTTGATACTTAATTTGATGTTATTTAAGTTTACCTTTGTTTATTTTGATCTTTAATGTTTATACTAACTTATATACAAAACAAATATAAAGTTTAATATTATAGCTATGGGATATCGTAAGTGGCCTAAGTGAATGGTAAAAATTAAATTTGACATTAGGTTCTCCTGCCTCATTAACTATTGGGCAGGGAAAAGCCTGACTATCTTATCCATATCTAGATATTTAACTTTGCTATTTAATTTAAAGATAATTACTACAAGATTGATGAAAGAAAGAAAGAATAAATGATGTGAAAGCGTTGTAATTTCATACTAATCTAAGTGACTCTAATTTTCAATCAAGAGGTTTTGAAGACAAAATTTCTCCCCAATGTTGAATATCAAAAGGGAGGGGGGATTGAGATGTGTGTTAGGTCGTCACTTTGTTATTCAATTATAAGCTAATGTTAATTAAATATAATGGATAGCTAGGTCAATAGAGTATGTTCACTGTATTTCATATACATTAATACCCATAAAAACTACACACCATAGAATCGAATTGATACAAAATGAAATTTTGAGTTATTTTTAAGACCTAAACTAACTAAGTAAATATAAAGATTCATAATTCGATTTAGTTACTTCAGCTTCTTTAAATTCATCACAGAATTGAGGGTCTATTTTTATATCAACTTAATCATTCATTCAACAAGCTCAAAATTTTCATTCATCAAGATCAAAATTCTACTTACATTATCAAATCAACATTGGGTTCGTTTGAGTACATGATGAACACCATGCTACCTTCTTGTGATATTTGCACATCGTCACTAGTCTTGGGTAGCTAAACTCCATTTCTAATTTCATCCTCATTCTTGATGCACTCGATGTAGTTGATGTCATGTTAATTGTCAATTGTGGGATAAGAATCAAAGAAATCAAAGAATACACCAATAAACAAAGCTAGAATGACAAGGTACGATGAACGAAAATGAACGACATGACAGTAGGATGGCAATGACTAAGGTTGCTAATCAGAATCATGCTTAGCTAGGGCTTCTTCTTCACCATGTGAAAATCAGCAACAGATAGCTATTGGAACAAGGTAAAATGGGGTTAAAATCATGGTTTGTGCCTCATCATCCTATTCTTGTATGCATTAGCATACCCATTAATCAATATGGACACCATATTAGGAAATTAAGTAGTTGCGGGACAACAACGTAACAAGATGGGGAGAACGGACCAAAATTTGGGGTTAAAGGGTTGAAATGGTTTAAACCAAAGTTTAGGGGTTGATCTATTCCTTAGGCAAAACTATAGGAGTTGATTTGAACCTTTGGCCAAACTTTCAACCATGACTCCTTTTCATGGTTATTAAACTTTAAAAAAAGACATGCCTTTTATTTAGTTTAAGTAGTAACCATTGTGGCTTATTGTCATTTGTGACCTTATAATTTTTTCACCAAAACACCTTGTGCACGTCCCAATTAGTAGTCCCTAACTATCCATGAAGGCCTTACCCTATTTTCGATACTCGATTAATTTTTGACCCCCGAGCCAAACTATAAAGTCATTTGAAGCTTTCGTTTAAAACTTAAGGTCTTTAACTTCACTACAAACTATTTGCTAAGGATTTGTCTCATTATGGCCCTCATACAAATCAAAGTAAATTATTGGTTTAAAAGATTATTCATTTACAAAGAATTGAAATGGGTTACCTAATATATTTATTCATATAAAAATGTGAGAAAATCACATATATCGTTTGCAAATGCCCCAATAAAGGTTAGTGTCTCCAAAGGCCAAGCTCTTAATCTAATGGAGCATAAATTAGTAAAAGGCTTGACGCGTGAAAGGTCCGACTAAAAAGATACATTTTATCAAAAGATAAAAAGATAAGCGAATAAACAAAAAAATACCCTTGAAATAGTATTACATGAACAAGTATTCACTAAAAATGATTAATTAAATGAAAAAAAAGTTGTTTGGATCCATTAAGTGGCTTGGCTAGCACAACATTCTAATCAGTTTATCACCAATTCACCCGCTCAATTGCTATTAAGCCTCAATCAACTATCAAAAACTATCAAAGTGTAGGCATAAAACTAATAAAGTGAAAACAACTCTCATTATAATTTAATAAAAATGATAAGTATATCATTCACAAGATATTCATAATATATTTGACCTGTTCAAGCTATCACAAGCAAGACTTCACAAAACATACTTGAACCAATCAAAAGAAAGGATTTCTTTATGATTTACACAATAGCTATTTCCTTTCCTTCTTGGATCTTGATGGACCTCAAATAGTTAGAAAAATAGTGCGCTCAAAAACAACAATGGGCTTAGTGAATGGCAATCTTAACCTACAACTCATAGCAAATGTTTTGAGACAATCAACACGTATGCACGAACAAATAAACAACATGCAAATGCAATAATAGATACGAGTAACTCATGATTCATAAAATTATAAATGAACACACAAGTCAATAGGCAAGTTTCAATACTTGCACCTTAAAACCCTTATTAGGCTAGGTAGTAACATCTAAGAACCTTCAAACCTAAACTCATGCATATTTCTCGTTGTTTTAAAACGGTGTTATAGTACAGACATCATATGCAAGCATGTCAAATTTACTCACAAATTCAAGTATAGCCTCGACAATCTAGAATATGTCACTCATGAGTTTAGGTAAAGCCTCGAAAACTTAGAGTAATATAAAAAAAAGCAAGTCATTCATGCAACATTCGAACAATACATGCAAGAACATGTCTAATCTACCATCAATAGTAACATAAGCATAAATAAATTAATGAATTAAAATTAGTACTCACAGATAATTCACTTTACCACTTCCTCATAGTGTATGCTCATTGTTACCCTACAACATATGCATAATACACATTCACTTATTCTTTAGGCCAATGCTCCATGTTGGCTTGATACTCTTCTAATTCTATAGGTCAATCATATTTTGACTAATAGTTTATCAAGTCAATATTGAGTCAATGGATTAATTTTGGGTCCTTAAAGTCAAACTAATCTATTTTAGTTTGGTCAATGCAATATGTAGGTCATTTGTCCATACTATGCACATTTTCCGCCTAAAAATAACTTTTGCATAGTTATTTTGTCGAATTTTTTGTGAATAAACCACATGTTTGATTCACACCAAAATTTTATATTTGAATTAGACCCCCTAAAGTATACTCAGGATATTTTTTCCTAATTATCGGCATATTTTAATGTTCTTTGGAGCCCTATTTTTCAATTGTTGTCTACACACAAATGAAACTACAATAAGCATTTTTCCTAAGCAATTTAACTCTAAAAAAAGTATTTCTAACCTAATTAACACTCAAACAAAGGTCTAATTGAATCGTTAATTGGTAGTATACACTAAATGGTTTATTGGCCCTCAATCACACAAAATCATGTGTACACTTGCATTCCAATTGACATTCAAAATCATAACATGGTCCTTACAGTCTCATACTAATCCCAAATGATCACACATTAAAAACAACCTATTACAAATAGGTTCTCACACTAAGTTACATTATTAAATTTGATATTTTACTTTGTAGCAATCTCTTATCATAATCTTTATTATGTGCACCCTAAAATCATTAAAATCCAATCATAATTAAGGCTAAAACTTGCGTTGAATTTGGCCACAATCGTCAATCTTAAACTATTCATAACAAATCATAAAATCTTCTTAGTTTGTTCATGAGCAAAAGTTGGTCATAAAACTTCTTTGTCCCTAATCTTAATCCAACACATTAGAGATTTGCATGGTCAACCATATGATATCATACCTGTAACACAAAAATCAAACACACTTCATGCATATCCTCAAGTATCTAAATTGATCATTTAGAACACCCATTAGTTTGTGAATGAAATGTTAAACTTAGGTTCACTTGAGTCACCAACCATTTTTGTAGACCTTGCCAAAAATGAGACATGAACTTCATGTCTCTATCTAAGTTTGCAAATTTTGTACATGTACTTGCACGTGTGGCGGTATCACATGTGGATAGGCACCAAAAAGTTATAAAAAAATCTAAGACACCAACTATCAAATTGCAAAATTAGATCAATGATTTAGAATTTGAAACTTAGAATCGCCCTATCATGACAGATGATTGTAACCAAAAAATTATCGATTAATGGATGAACTATGTAGATGGCATTAAGCAAAGAGAAGCAGCTACATGCCACCGAGCTAGGAATGAGAACTCAAAATTTTCCACATTACTTTGAAGGACCTTGAAGCACGCATGAAGAAGAGACATTCCAAATGAAAAAGGGCATGGATCGACGACTCCCCAAAGGTGTCAAAGTAATCATCAAGTAAAATTAAAGAGATGTAGAAGTACTATGAGGTTTATGCCCCAAATTTAGGAGGAAATGCTACCTCTTGAGGAGTGGGACTTCAACATGCTCAAAAGACTAATCGAAAACAAATAAGAAGGATCATAAGTCAAATGTTGAAAACTAAGTAAGAAGAGGAGATGACAAGGCAGATGAAGCACCAAAGAAGAAAAGAATCAGTTACGAGGTTTTATGGTTAGCGTCAAACATGTTGAAACTCTTCTTGGGTAGATAGTTATGTAACATATCTCATCTAAGTGATGTCATGTTCAGTTGTGCTAAAAGGTTGTGTATGATCCATGAATCTAAGGAACAAGATTATGAATGAAAATGATAACCTTTTGATTAAATAACTATTGAAATTTGTTTTAAAAGTGTGACTGACAATGAATATAGTTGCAAATATGATGCTATAGATGGCATGACTGAGGAGAGTCACCTAATGCATTGCTCTCTGACTAAGAGTGTGGAGCAACTGGCTCCACAGTAGATAAAGACTCTTGAGATAGAGACCCTGCCCTTACAACAGTTACTTATGAATTATGATTGCAGGATTCATCACATAGTTGATGGTTGAGCTCACTTACCAACTAATGGCATTTATGGCATCACAAATGACAACCCAACCCATTATCGCATTAATGCCAACTATCGATACACTAGATAAATTGGTCATTGCACCTCAACTAGGCACAATCGTTGCTCCTCAGCTAGGGTTAGTTGTTATCCCTGACTAAAGGCCTTCACACCTCCTCCGGCCATGACTTCAAGTCCTAGATGACCAAGTTCTAACGTATGAGACCTTCCATGTTTGAAGACAAGGCAGAAAGTCAATCCATCAATCTAGAAGCAAATAAATGGTTCAAGGAGATCTGAAAGGATGTGGACATGTTGAGAGTTGCAGGAATAGGGAGGGTTGTTATGGCCACACACCTTTTGATAAGGGTAGTCGAATACTAGTGGGACTTTGTTTAATGAAATTCCATAGTAGATATTAATTGCATGTAACGGGAAAAGTCCTGAGGCCTTGTTTAATAGGAAGTATTTCTCTACTCAAATCAAGAAATCGATGTTGAACGAGTTCATGAAGCTTAATTAGAGACATATGATTATAGTGAGTGTGAGACCAAATTTGCTGAGCTCTCTCGATTTACTCCAGAGTGTGTAGCCATAAAGGAAAAGAGGGCCACGAGATTCATTGAGAGATTGCACATTAAGATCTTGAAGTTGATTATTCCCTTAGAGATCAAATTATAGCAACAGTAGATAAGACTGTCTTAGTTGAAAATGTGTTGACAATCGAAGCTTGTGTCAAGAACAAGGACAAGAGGCTTCAACAACAATAGTAGGGTAGCGACAGTTCACTTAGGTCATCCAAGAGGCCTATAGGAAAGGGGCAATCCCAGTAGTAGTAGTAGGGACAAAGGGTGATGCCTCAGTCCTAGTAGAGTTAGGATATGGGGGAGTAGAACTACAGATCATAAGCATGTTTCTATAGCAATAATAGCTTTAGCATCACCCTCTAGCGTGACCACAACAACAATGGACCTAAAAACAACCTAAGAAGTAGGTCCAGACATAAGTTTGTGCACTTGAGGACATTGAGACAATACTGATGATCAAAGGTATATTCTTATTATTTAACTACATGGTTAAAGTGTTGTATGACTTTGGTGGTACTAGGTCATTCGTATCATAGGACCTTGTTAGGAGGTTATAGTTGGTGACGAGTACCCTAGACAACACCATATACATCTCCACACCCATCACTAACACAATTATATCCACTGATGGTTGCACTTGCGACATTTGATGGATACAATGTCTGTAACACCCCGCCTCCCAAGTCTCATCTTCCACGTCATCTGACGATTCAATTCTCTTTGATCAAAAATCTTGGGATACCCGGGAGACGGGCCCGTGCTACATTTTCTTCTTCTTAGACCCGAAATGCAATAGGGTTCCTGTGTACATTAGTCTATGTACAAAATAACATCATGGTAAATAAAATTCTTTATTTATTCATTCGAAAATTTCGAGTATAATAATTCATTATAGCAAAAAATAAATTCAAAGCTGAAAATACATGATTTCACTTGGGCCGATGTGCCCTACATTGTAATAAATAAAAACTTTCAATGGGTAACTCTCCTCGCAAGTTGATTAATTTCCTGTTGTGAAAAAAATAGGGGGGGTGAGTTAAAAAGCCTAGTGAATCATTCCATCTATTTAATCCATTATTCCAACTAGATAATGCAAGCAGATCAAACACTTTCAGATATTAATTCGGTTCAACCAATATATTAATTCAGTCGTAATTTAGACTGAACAGGAATACCCTTTGTGCTCCAGATCTAGGGAAAGAGATCAATTCTGAAACTCAACCCATTTCCAATGGGATCATTCTTGAAACCTGTTCCATGTTGGTGTCAGTATTGACAGCCAGTTCCAATTCTACATGGAAGACAGAAAGTCCCCCATACCGGTACGTGGTTGAAATCTCATTTAATCTGACTTTTGTGTGCAAGAGCATAGTAGATAAATATTTCAACAGAAATTGAACATACCACAGTATGACATGATAAATCAACAGAAGCACATATTTTTAATTTCTGATGTAGAAGATCGTACAAGACGCAACTACAGAGCATACTCTCTTGGTCATGCAACATGATGATTGAATGACATAAATGCAAAGGACAAGAATAAAAACATAAAAGATCAAGCTAACCAAACAAGCAACCATCATCTAAGTCAAAATAATAAATTAAAAGAAAGGAAAGAAACTCACTTTGAGATCGCTTCCTAAATTATTTGTAGCACTTCGTGGCTACTACTTCGCAAACTATTTAGAATAGCTCAAGCAAAGAAGAACTAGAACTAAGGTTGCCGAGAATGAGGCAAAGAGAGAAAGCAAGAGGAATTTTCAACTCTTGTCTTTGGGATGAATGCAATGGGTGGAGTAAGGGGGTTTATATAGGACCCTCTTCCAAATAGTGTCTCTATCTTTCCAATGTGGGATTATTCCTTCCTAAACATGCCCACTTTAACATCTCAACAAGTGAGAAATTTCATTCATGAATGTCTTTTCTTTACACATTACTTCTCTATGTATATTACCATCATACTAAACGAAATATTATTTTCATAAGTGCATCTAATTAATACTTTATACACATACTTTTTTATGTTAATATCATACTAAAAATACTATTTTCTTATTCAAATAGAGAAGGTTATATTTACCCAACAATTCTATATGTCTAATATTAATCAATATATATTATTTTATACTTCCATACTAACTAATTAATTGCATACCAATGATAAATATATATATGTGTTTATATTTAAATATATACATATATGTGTTTTAAACTCAAATTTCGATTATTACGTTACTAAAATTTCTGGTATTACAATTATTACGTCACTAAAATTCCAGGTATTACAATGTCATCTTAGGCATGGATTGGCTCACCCATATCTAAGCCAAACTCGATTGCCTAAGGCACAAAGTTACTTTGTGATAGGACATATTTTTGTATATATAGGTATAAAAGCATTTATATGAGCATCACATGTTATGTACTAGTTAGAGAACTTCAATATGTTTTTATGCATTCATAAGTGTGATTCAATGCCAAGGAAAAGATCTTAGTGGTTTATGAAGGTTCAAGGTGAATGGAAACAAATACACTGAGAAAATAAGGTAAAAAAGACCCAACATGGCAAGGAATAAACTAACTACCGCAGCAAAGAAGCGAATGATTGCGATAACCAGAGATAACATTCAAAGAAAATATATGCAAATAGTGGTCATGGTAACACTGTGTAGAAAAAAAGATGAAAGTGTGCAACACAAGACTACAACGATAGGTAATTGCGGTAGTGTGATGAACAGCATGACTATCATAGTAGGCAAGCACAGTAATGTGATGAATAGCATGACTACTACGGTAGGCAACCATGGTAGTGCAATTAATATCAACCTATGTGTGAATGCGGGAAATTGAGCCGAGTGACTACCACGGTCTATGACCATGGTAGTGCTATTAAGTGGGAATTTTAGGGTTATTTTAAGTTGCATTTTGGCATTTTTAATAGAAGGATATGAATATAACATGTATTAGGGTTTTTCATTATTCTTGACGGCCAAAAGTGAAAAGAGAGTAGATAACATAGAAGAAAACGAAGAACAAGATCGAAACGAGAGTATGATTGTCTATTTGTTTTAATTCTTTGATTTGTAATCTCTACAATATAACCAGCTAAGTATTTGAATTTCTATGATGTAATTTCAATTATAGGAACCCTTAATTCTGACTTTCAATTAAATTATTTTGATGTTCTATTTCCTATTTTGTGTTCTTACTGCTTTTTATCTACTAGCCATAGATAGACTGATCTTAGATTGTTAAACTAACTGGGGAAAGAGGTTTATGGTTGGATAATCAAAATACAAACCTAAAATAATCAATTGACTAAGAGGTTTGTTGATTCTTTAGGAGGTTGCATAGGAATTAGGATTTTAATGCATTAGGTTATTGACTATACACCTCGAGAGGGAGCATTAGGCAATTGAACTAATAGGTATTATCGGGATAGGGTTTTAGTGAAAGTGTTATAACCTATAGAATTATGAATTAGATTAATTGAAATAGGAATTGAGGGGGAATACATGAGATTTTACAATCTTAGGTACTTAATTCGCATAGTTTTTAATCAAATATTCGTTTGTTTTCAATTTGATTTTAGTTTAATTAAGTTTTCAACATTTAAACTCAATTGTTAGCCTTAATAAAATTGATACTGATATTAGATTGAGATTTAGGATTATTAGCCATATACTATTCCCTGATAACGATATTTAGTTTCTTACCATGTATTACTAGTGTGATCTTGTACACTTGCAGTGATCCCAACATGACTCCTGATAAGGGAAGTGCTACTAATACATGGAGACCTACAATGAGTACAAAGGAGTATAATATCGACATTATTGGACAATATGTGAGAAAAGAAAGACTTTTGAGCCCTACTTCATGAGGATACAACTACCACCTCTAGTTACATCAATTTCATTCCAATGATGAGGGATGTAACAACCCTCCTCTCAATGGCCATCTCTAAGGATATAATGTCAGTATTACCCTCGCTCATCTTTAAATGTGGTCCAATCCATTAATACATTAATTTCAGTGGTTCATCAACGAACTGTTCACTAGACACAAAGAACTCATTAGGGTCACGGGGGACAGGGCATTACTAATACTCTCTCTAGTACTTGTGTCACAATCTAGCACAAATACAACATCAACAAGTAAAATAATCACATAATAAATAACAGTGATATCATAAAAGGTTAACTATTGAATCTGATCATCAATACAATAAATCTCTTACATTTCAAATAAACAGTTACTGTCTAGGCCCCATGGCCCCTTATTTTTCAACTCACAAAATGAAAAATTGATTATGACTCTACAGGTCTACCATGCCCAACAAAAGTAAAACCACTATTGAAAACTAACATCGGTTATGAATAAGCCTTCAGCCACTCATTGTTATCACAAACCTAAAATATTAAGAGTGGAGTGAGCTTGAAAAGCCTAGTGGATCGAACCAAATATTTAAACCATTATAACAATTAAACAAACACACATTTCACACACTTCCAAGCATTAGGCATTTCAAACATTAGGTTGTTTTGAGTTGTTGTTAAGACTCAAAGGATTAACCTCGGTGTCCCCCTATGGTTTGAAATATCATCTAGAGGTAACATCCTAAGGCTAGTTACCTATTCATGACCCTATCTGGGGAGGGAGATCCTCTATGACCCTCACTTTTGTCTTACCACTACCACCGTCGTGATAGTACTATCAATATCAAGAAATCAAATAAACGGTCGAAGCCGAGTGTGGGTTAGGGTTACCCATAATGACACCAAATGGTTAATCATCGCCTTAATACGTAGTTAAGATCTTTATTATTCTTTTGTTAGTGAACTCCATAACGTAAAATAAACGGAAAACATAAACTTTCAAAATAATTTTCACAACATTCCAAAATAATAATATCATATTCAATCATCCATTCCATATGTATAAAAATACAACAAAGATATTTCATACCATATATGATGAATTCCATCCAAATCATTCAATCATATCATCAAATACACACATGTATAATTTATTTAAATTGAAATAATAATTTAAAACTCAGTAGTCATCTCCATCTATTTAGATGTCCCACCGCTTCATCATCCGCACTGTTCTATATTATCCAAAATATTGACCTAATTCAAATCAACAAATATTTTTAGTAAGTTTATCTTTCAACCATGAAATATGTCTTTCATGTTTTAATTATTTACTTTTTTCACTCTTTATTCTTATACCGCAATGTATTTATTTTCAGTGCGTTTACCATTTTTATTTTCAGTGTATTGTACATCGTTGGCCCTATTTATTTGTGGGCTTTGCCAAAGTAATGTTTTTAATTCATGAACCGTATCATGATGAATCAATTAGCCATTTTATTATTAAATTAAATTTTAAGATCTAATTTAAAGATATCATGCATACTTTGCATGATTATCAAATTTGTTTTTGTTAATGATAAATAAAATTCATATTCTATGTATGTTACTATTTTGATAGAAAGTATTTATTTTCATTATATTTAAATTTATTTTTCAGCAAGCTTAATTTCAATTTTTTTAAATATTTTATTTTCTAATTTATTTAGAAGTTGTATTATTTTTATGAATTTTACAATTTGTACCGTATACTAGTTTATTTTTTCCAACTTTACTCATAGTTTATAAGTATTTATGATTTTCATTTATTTGAGTGATTCTCTATTACATAAATTACTGTTTTTGATTTTCTTTTAATTAGGCTATTTTTTTCTAATTTTTCTTTCAACTCAACTTATTTTATCTTATTTATTATTTACTATTCTACCTTAGGCATATGTTAAATTTATATCTTGACCTATATGTAATCATTTATTATTTATTTAAATCTCAGATTTTAACATCATTTCAAGTCACTAATTTCTCTAAATGCTTTTAATTAATATTTATATTATTTTATATTATTTCCTTTTATTACTTAATAATTCAAAATATACATGTATATCTATATGATCATGTGTATATATATTTTACAAATCTTAAAATTTATTATTTTTATTTATTTTTAACTAAATTTCTAGAAATCTAATTTTCAAGAATTTTTTTCCTATTAATAATTTAATAAATGTATTTTTTTTTTTACTATTTCACTCTATTTTACCAATTAGACCATTTTTAATCTAAAAATGTTATTTTTACTCAAATAATTTTGTAAAAATTATTTTAGTTAGTTTTCACTGCATTTTAATTCTCTAAATTAATTTGGGTGATTCTTCTCTATTTATTTTTCTTATTCACTATTTTTATTGTTTTATACACTATATCTTCCATTAACAATTATATATGCTCAACAAAAATTCCGATTTATCATTTTTTCTATTTTTAGTAAAAATTCTAACAAGATGATTTTCTAAATTTTCTAGATTTTTTATCATGCTACTTTTTCTATTTAATTTTTTATTGATCACATAAGTCACTCTTTTCTTCAATATCAACGATTTTGGTTTTCTAATCCTATTCAAATATGCACTAAATCATGTAAGAAGAAAAACAAATTTTTTTTTAATGTGTTCTCACATTCAAAACACATGTTTTTGCATCTAATAATCATTATTTCATGATTTTATTAATCTACACCATGTTACATGATAAAACATATATTATATGCTATCTAAAGTCTATAACATGATGAATTCTATGATTTTAATATCTAAGAATTAAAAGATTTGATTTTTGACATCTGTTCACGTCTAAATCAAACAAACACATGTGATTCTACTTGGTCGACTTTATTCAAAATATATAGCTTTAAGAAATCTTACCTCCAAGCTTTAACCCCTCATTTATTCGGTTATCAATGATTTGATTCCTTTTGTAAGAGTGCCTCATTCTCTAAACCCTATAGATGAAAGGTTCAAGGTGACAAAGTTCCTTTAATGCTACCCATTCAAAACATCAAGAAGGGAAAAAGAAAAGAATGAAAATCAAAACATTGGAATTTGATCTTACCTCTCTTTAGTTTATTTCTTTCGTCGGATCTTTGATCTTTGAGAACACTTTTTCTTCTTTTCTTTTGTTTTCTTGTTCTTCCTTTGTGTGTCTTGAAGAGTGAAAAGGAGGATGACTATGGAGAATAGAACCCTAGAGAAGAACTATGAGAAGAACTACCCTACCCATGACCTTGAGCTCTGTTATACCCCATCAATTTTATTTGGCGATTAGATCAAATGAGGAAAAAAAATAAAATAATTAATTTGAATAAAATAAACTTTAAGAAAACTATAGAAATAATGATGTAAAATATATACAATTAAATTTATGAAGGGATAAGTAAACTCAGAACGATACACAAAAATATGTATAGAATGGTGTTCTAGTTATAGCAATAATGAAATCCACTACCGTGGTAATGCGTGATTTGCCTAAAAGAACCAATAAATACATTGTGTTCTGGTTGTCGCGGTACTACATTCTACTACCATAGTAATACATAAAACCTGCACAAAATCGATTATGTAAAGTTTTCAAATGTAGGAGCTTATTCTAAAACCGTCACATACTAAGACTTTGTGCCCAAGAAATGAGCAAAATAGAAAGAAGCGGGTTTAGGAAAGAACCCCACCAAGGAAATAACATAAAAGGTTCCTTGTAACACCTCGATTCTCGATCCCTTCACACTATCACATCTAAGTCGTACATTGAGATATACACACTTTCATATTGATTATTATCCACGTGTTAGCATTGAGAATCGAGATATTACTATCACAAATATACGTAACTAGTCTCTTGGACACACCATGTCACATATATTCAAATTTCTAATCTCCTGGACACACCAAGTCCCATTCCATAAAACATATGAACAATAAATTTGACAATTGACTCTTTTTGAAACTTCAATAAAATGAGAAAGGGTTTGAAGTCAACATCCACATCAATAAAAACTAAGGTTTGGCCCATACGACCAACTTCCAACTAATGATAACATCAACACCTAAATAGATTTAAAGGGCCCTATGCCTAACTTAAAAATAGACAGTAAAGTTCATATTCCCATAGTGGCCTCAATTGCTAAACCCACAACTATTAATACATATCTCATCAGTGCTCATCAATACAAGCATTGTTCAATAGTCACATGAAAAAAAGATTGAGGTGAGCTCAAGTGCTTAGTGGGTTATACGCAATACACCAATAACATTATCCAAGCCAAAACCCAAACGTACAAACACTTATCAAAACATGAAGCGATTCAAATAGTTCAATTGTTTTTCAGTTGGCTTTGTTACCTTGGCGTTAATCTCGATGTTTTCTCCTTGTATTCACATCAAGAAAGAAAATAGATGGCATGTTTATGCCACTTTTCAAGGGTTATAGGGACACATCCATCACCCAACATCCAAGAACTAGGAACAAACTCATCATTCCATCTCTGGGAACTAGGGACACACCCACACCCATCATTCCATTTTTGAGAACATGGGATACACCCGTCATTCCTTATCCTAAAAATACCCACAATGATCCCCCGTGGACCACTGCGCCAGTACGTAGTTCTCATCTTAATTAAAGTTATTTTAGTTTTCGCACAATATATCATTCTTAGCATGCTCATCATCTTATAAGTTTAAGAAGTATGGTTGCATATATACGTTCAACATGTTCATCATTTCATAAGCTTAAGAAACATGGTTATATGGGTACATATTGTGAAAGCGCATAAATAGTAACATAGATCCATACAATTCAGCGTACATCACAAACATAGAAGATCACAACATTCAAACATTGTTCAAGTGTACCCTACCATGCTTCTAAGTGTTTAATCAATGTAAACGAACATCATGCTCAGTATTTAAAACCCAAATAATACTAGGGAGTAGGTAATCACTTCCACATGTCTATTGATTTCCTTTGACCCTTCTATTGTCATATCAGTTGTCTTGAATCTTCAACCTTTAAAATTAAGGCCATTACGCTTAGAATTTTGAAGTATTCTAACATTTTAAACCATAATCTAATAACTCTTACTCCAACATAGTATCTCATGCGTAAATTAGCATTTTAGAAAGGTTCAAATGTTGATTTGCTTATGTGTACTACAATAGAAAGGAGGATTGTTGCGGTAACTAGAATGAATAGGAGAGAATGCTAAAATAGAGAAACGACGGATTATCGTGGTAATGCTTCGCATTCTCGCAATAACCAAAATGGATATGTGCGAGACTAAAGGAAGAAGTTGTTCTCATTACTATGGTTACTAGAATGACGATGAAAAATGTTGAAGAGGAAAATATGCATTATTGCTGTAGTTTTATATCATTACTGTGGTAACCAGAGTGCAATAGATAGAAACAAAGCAGAGAGTAAGCAGTACCACGATAACATGGGATAGTACCATGGTAACCAACACGAAACATAGCCTTTAATGCATGTTTATCTCGTCTCTTACTTCTCCATGTTCATGGGACCCTAATAGCTTAAACTTTAGCACAAAACCTATGCATTTGAGTGAATAAAATCCGTATCCCTTGCTTTTAACTGTCAACACGACATGTGGTACTCTTCAAAGAACTTTCTAAATCCTTCTGGGCTCTATTTTGATGGAAGGAAGGAATATATTCTTAGAAAATGTGAAAGAGAATGGAAGAACATGGTTTTACAAGTTAGGAGTCGTGCATTACCTTGGTTGAATAGCTTCATAATATATTATGGCCTGAAATCCTTAATTGTCTGTGTTGTTCTTCTTGTCTTGCCTTGTGGGATGGTTTAAGAGAAGTGAGAATATAGAAAAATAAGTCCAAATGTGTGAGGAGGGAAGGAAGGGTCAACAAGGAAGGCCAACACTGGTTTGCAGAAGGGAAGATGCAACTTCTGGTTTGAACGAATAATATTAGGGTTTTGCACAAAATTTAACTTATCTTTTTCATGCATCAACGCGGTAATGCGATTCGTTAATGTGGTAACCAAAACGATGTTGCATACTGCATTTCTAGGAGATTTTCACTTGTTATCGCGGTAATGCGATTCATTATCGTAGTAACCAGAGCAACATATGTCATATTTGTGTTTTTCATTGTTATTTCCACATTTTCTGAATTTCATACTACATTTGTATATTATTTTAAGTTTAATAAGCCTTGTATTATTAGATTATGAATAAATTTGAAAATTTTATTTATTTCAATTATTTTATTTTATGTTAATTAAATACAAAATTTTTAGAGTGGTTCATCGATTTTTGGGGTATTACATTCCTAAACTTATCCATACTAAGCTCTACATAAACCCAGCATGAGTACCTATATTCTCACCACTTATGCAAGCATAAAATTCCTTTCTCGTCCTTCTTGTCCTAGCCATCTCTAGTCCTTCTTCGTTCTCTAGCCATCCCACACAACAACCATAGTACTAGAAAGAAGAAAAACCAAGAAAATTGCACCACAGTGGGTGTTCAAACCATAAAATCATCTTTTAGACGTTCTATAAGGTAAAACCAATCCCTAGTTGTTTGATCACGTTCTATTCATCATCCTTCTAAGATTTGAATCCCTGTAACAACTTCTAAAGTTATTAGTTCACTTCTACATCAAACCACAACCCTAGAAGGAGTCAAGAAGGAGCTTGTGGAGCATACAAGAGAGTTGGTTGATCAAAGAAGGTATATTGGCCCTATCTACTCTCAATGCACGGTTTGTGGTCTAGAGTTTAAGATATTAGGATGACAAGGAGATAGGAGAACAAAGAATGAGATAAACATGCACAAAAGTCTATTTTTTGTGTTGATTATCGCGGTACTGATCATTGTTACCGCGTTACAACACTCGTTCTCTCCACTGGTTTCTAGACCTTCACTCTAGTTACTGCGGTAGTGTAATGTCATTGCTTCCTGGTTACTGTGGTACTTCTTTCTTCTACCAGAATACACAAAAACAAGACTACACTTAGATTCAACAAATATGATATCCTTACACATTAAATACCATGTAAGATAGATAATCATTAGAGTATGGTTTAAAAGTATTAAAAACACATTAATCACTAAGAATAACAAATTGATTTTTACTTTTTAAGGTTGAAGATTCAAAAAGACTTGGAATGACGATACAAGGACTAGAATGAATTGAATAGCAAGGTGGAGATGATTTCTGGATTTTAATTCATTATTTTGATTTAAATAAAGTATACATGTATGCTTGTTAGCATAAAACTATGCTTGAATTTAATATGTGTGTTATGCTTTTGAATTAAATACACATGTTAGGCTTTGAATTGATGCATGATAGTTGGATTTGCATGATTCAATTATATGTGTGATATCATGACCTAGGCTATATGAATGATCAAGTAACATGCTTGAGATAGAGATGGAATGATGTTTACATGCTTACATGCAATTTTTGAATTATATGTGTTTTAACATGCTATGATGTGATTTACCGTTAAAGAAAGATTAATAAGATCATAACCACATATCGACATCGTGATGGATATCATTGTAGTCTTTCAATCTAGATCTGGTTTGTTGTTATTGTTTACTTGATTGATTGGAACTGGGAGTCTGGATTGACCCCATTTTTTGTATTGGTGAACTAGGTGTTGGGATGGACCTCATTCCCTAGATTTGGAACACTGAGGTGGATTCCTTTTGGTCTTAATGTAAAGTGATAAGCGATTAACTATTTGAATCACCTAATCTATGAAAGTGTTTGACATATGTGTTTTATTTGATTAAACTAATAATTTAAATATTTGGGATGACCCACTAGGCTTTTTGAGCTCACCCCTTCTTTCTAACATTTTACGAAACCAATAATCAGAGGCTTCATAAACAAGTGGGAGTTATCTTAGTTAATTATTTCAGAATTTACTTTTCTTGTTTTATACTTTCATTTTGTTAGGCATGTGGACCCTCCTTTCCTTGTCAGTTTTAAAGTTGTTTTAATGAATAAATTCAAAGGCCCTTATACCTCTAGGGTGTTAAAAGACATTTTCACTAGTGCCATTTTATTTAGTTTATATTAATTGAAGATTTTAAAATGTTTTATGAGAATCTGTGGAAGTCATTGTGAACAAAAAGTCTCATGGAGTTGGGACAGATAGAAAGAAAAAGAAATAAAGAGATAATTCAAAGCTCAGCTAGTAGAAACACTGGGCTAGATGATTACTCTAATACCACAGGTGGTATAGAAGCCTAGGTAGTAGTTTGCTAAGCAAAATGTTTATTCTGATACAAAAGGTGGTATCAAAGCTTAGGCTGTAGAGTATTGGGCTAGATGTTTACTTTGATACCAAAGGTGATATTAGAGCTTAGGCTATAGCTCTGTAACACCCCATCTCACATGCCTGGGCCCATGTCATCTAACAATATATTTTTCTTCAATATTTTTGGGCTGCCCAGGAAGCAGGCCCGTATTACGTTAGCCTTTTTCCTTTCACGAAACTCCCTGTGTACACTAACTTATGCACAATATATTTCACAAATATAATAACGATGCCATGAAATAAAATTTCTGATATTATTAATTAATTTGAAATCCAAAGTACATAGGATTTTGATTATTATAGCGGAATAAGAAAATTTGAATAAACTTAAGCCTACATGCCCTACAGTTAAATAAACTCCTAAAAAGATGATTTAGACAGCTCTTAGATAACCTTGACATTTTAATTCCTTGAAATGTTAAAAGAAGGGGTGAGCTAAAAAGTCCAGTGAATCATCTCAAATGTTTAAATTATTATTTTGACAAAATAAAACATGTATAACAAACACTTATAATGAATTAAATGATTCAAACAATATATTGTTTCAGTTGTCATTAAAGACCGAAAGAATACCCCTCAGCATTCCAACTCTAGGGAAAGAGCTACTATACTGAACTCAGACCCATTAGAGTAAGGTAGGATTAACTCCGAACCTTCTATTACCTCACAACTCTTGATTGGAATGCTAACAGTGCAATTTTGACCCCATGTCGGTACGTGGTTAAGATCTTTATTTAATCTTATATTAAATGTAAAAGGATAATATTTAAATAATTTGACAGTATGTAAACATTTCCGCAAGTTAATAGTTCATCATAGATTATGCATAAAAATAAATCTAAAAATGCATATTCTATGTGGCATATATTTAATAGTAAAATATAACACTCAAGCAAGTATTTGTTGAATCAAAATAATAAATTAAAATGTAGAAATCATTTCACCTCAAAATCGCTTTCTTCTAAACTTCCAGTCTCCTTTCAAACCTCTCCCGCTGCTAGCACAAGATCTACGTAGCACTTCGTTGCTACTACTCCGCTGACTGTTTAGAATAACTTAAGAAAAGAAAAAGGACTAGAAATGCCAAGAAGGAGTTAGAGAGAGAACAAGAAGGATCTTATCAGCTCTTGATCTGGGATGAATGGGATGAGAGGGGTAGGGGGTTTATGTAGAGTCTCCAGGGATCAATTTCATTATTTTTCAGCTTTCTTAAGTTCAAGAATTTACTTTTTTTTTTATTGATTTTTGGCACACAAGACTAAGAGTTTAGAGCACTAGAGTTTTAGGGTTTTTTTTTCATTTTTTTTTTTGCGTATTTTCTGCATTTTCGACGGTCGAGATTTTGTTGTGAAGTTTTTTTTATTTGGTTCTGGCCACAAGATTTCGACAAATTCACTAAAATCGTGCAGCGCGTGCAACTTGGCAAATTTGCCAGATTTGCATTGTGTGAATTTTTTTTTCTTTTTTCTTTTTACATATACATACCGATACATTCTATAATATATATTTATATACATACTCCTATAATATTTATACATACTATCTTGTGCAATATATTATAACCATACGTTACATGATATTATATTAATACACATTATATTAACACATATGTTATATAATATTATATTTACAACCATAATATTATGTATATTTTATACTCATCTAATATCTAATATTTGCATCACGTGTTTAACACATACCTGTATATATATATGTATATGTATATATATATTATCATTATTATTATTATTATTATTATATGTATATGTATATATATATTATCATTATTATTATTATTATTATTATTATTATTATTATTATTATTATTATTATTATTATTATTCATTCTTGGATACCAAAATTTCTCAATTAATTTGATTTATTTTATACTTTAGAGTATACACCATTTATATCTAAAATGTTATAAATTTCTCAAACAAAATATTTTATTTGAAATTCATACAAAATTCATAGGTGTTACAAGCTCACTGGGTAAACATGTTTACTAGAGAGCAAAGGTGGTACCAAAGGTGGTATCAAAAATTGATGTAGGTTTTTAGTTCGATGGAAGAACCTTTCAACCAAGTATTGAGACCCTAGGTCTAGGAAAAAGGTCATAGGTAGAGATTAGTGTGTTGCCAAGGATGACACAATAGATCATAAATAAAAACTTATGGGACATAGGTTAGAGATTGAAAGTATGTGTAAGCAAATCACTTGTTTGGTCAAGACACAAGATTGGGATGATCATTTATCTATAGTTTCTACGTTGTATGGGACGCATAGGAATTCAGGGGTTTGTAGGAATTCTAGACTTAGAGATTGATAGGATCATGTTTGGTGAATGATCGATGACTTTTGAAGAACATGTTTTCCTATGCTTACCTAGAATGAGACTATTGAGTACAGTGGGGCATGGAAGGGCTTAGTCGTCGAGATATTTATAAAATTATTTGGGTGCTGTGAGCTTTCTAAGTGGAAGCCTATGTCATCGAGCAGTGGTATGAGACGCTTGTCCTCCGAGGCATGGATGGAAGCTTGGGAATCTTTTTATGCTAGCATGAAATTGTATGATTGAATGATTGTTGGCATACATGTTATATTTATTTGAACTTCATAAATGTGTATATCACATGTATTGTGATCATGGAACCAAAAATCTTGTATGCAACAAGATTAGAGGACTTTAAAAATCCTGAAACAGAACCTAGAAAAATGAATCGAAAACCTAGAAACATGAGTTTAGCGTCACAATAGCATGAACGAGATGAAAACATGAGAAAATTGATAGAACAAATGACATAAGAAAGATAGTTATTATCACAAGTCTGGAAAAGCATTTTGTACCCGATGATAAGGAAAGATGGGTTTGTGTACACCTAGATTGATTTGAAATGAGATTATGGTTCTCTTGTATATTGGAAATTCTCCATTATGGTACCTTACTAAGTTATCAGATACTAAAATGACTTTTGAGTTATAAATAATGGCAAGAACCAGAGGAAACACGATGAGGGATGAAGACACTAATGAGTCTGGTCAAAGGGATCAGAGGGCACATATGGCAACAACAACTATAGTTGGAGCAATTTTATCGCCAGAGATGTTGGCTAAGATCACCAGATAGTTATGTTATGAGGGTTCTACCTCAAGCTTAGGATTCACCTTCAGTACAACCATAGCCCCAGGCTCAGGCTCATCAGACCCTACTGCCAAATGGTTCTATAATACTGGGCCGAATTATGGTTGAGGATAAATAATAAAGGAACTTGTTGGAAAGTTAGATCATATGGCAACAGACATATGGTTTTCTGAGATGAATAAGCATCTTAATGCTTTGAGGGCAACTAGCCCTAAACAAATGGCTTTAGCAGTGCATCAGTTTATTAAACATCACTAGAGAGAGATGATCATGAATGATCCAGACACCAATATTTTGACCTTGACATGGGAATAATTTAAGAAGTCATTTTATAATAATTTATTCTCCATGGCTATTACTTGACAATTGCAGTCAAAGTTCGTATGATTGATGCAGAGAACTATGACAGTGACTGAATATGAAAAAAAGTTAATGAACTGTCATGATTTGCACCTAAGTTGGTGAGGGATGAGCAGGCCAAGGTTGAAAAGTTTGTGGAAGGACTACAAGTGGAAATTAGGAAGCCGATCATTCCTATAAGGCTAACTACATTCAAGGAAACAGTAGTTAGGGTCCAGTTGATCGAGAGGGATATTAACTTTGAACAGTCTCTGAAGAATTGAAACAAGAGATGATAGAATGATCACAAGGCAAGAAATGGGAACAAGAAGCAACATAATGGTGATACAGCATCTTAGACTGAACAACAAATGTAGTAATATTCTTAGGCATGACCTAACCATGGGAAGGAGGAGTAGAGGGAGCAAGGACATGTAGCAAAGTTTTTTCCTACTAAAGTTCAATGTCCTCAGCATCAACAGTAGCAATATAATCAGGGAAGAAGACAAAATGGTCACCCTCAAGCTTGACAACAACGACAAACCCAATAGAATAATAACCAAGGACAGAACCAGAATGAAAATCAAGGCTGTCGACAAAACCAAGCTAGAGTTTTTGTTGTTGAAAATCTTCAAATTGATCAAGTTCCGACAATAAAAGGTACATTTCTATTGTTTAATGTTGCTGTGAAACTTTTGTTTGATTTGGGTACAACCAAATCTTTTGTGGCTGAACAATTAGTGGATAGGTTACAACTAGTAACAAATATTTTACCTGTGACATTGAATGTATTCACACCTATAGAAACTACAGTTACCTCAAAAGGAATATGTAATTGTGACCTAAGATTTGGAGATAAGTTAATTTTAGGCGACCTCTGTGTGCTTCCATTGTATGGGATGATGTAATATTGGGAATGAACTTGTTAACCCAATATTCGACACAAATTGATTGCCCAAAAAGGAGGACAACAAAGCAAGAAGAAGATTTTAAGTTACCTAGAAATTCGAAGATGGCAATAATGAACTGCATAAAGCAAAAAAAAATTAGGAAATTATTGGAGGAAGAAACTAAAAAATAGAAGGAAACCCATAACCTAGCAATGGTTCAAGATTATGTAGATGTGTTTCCAGATGAACTACTAGGACTACCACCGAATAGAGAAGTGAAGTTCTAGATTGAAGTTTGCCCTAGAACTGATCCAATAGCCATTCGTCCCTATGGAATGGCACCAATAGAACTAATTGAGTTAAAGACTTAGTAGGATGAGCTCCGAGAAAATAGATTCATCAGATCAAGCGAATCACCATGGGAAGCTATGATATTGTTTATGAAGAAGAAAGATGGATCCATGAGATTGTGTGTAGACTATCATAAGTTAAAGCACGTCATAGTGAATAATAAGTATCCCTTGCCAAGGGTAGATGACTTATTCGACCAATTAAGGAGAGCCGCTCATTTCTCCAAGATTGATCTTAGGTTAAGATATCATCAATTGAGAATTTAAGAGTGAGACATACACAAGACAACATTTAGAACTTAGCACAAGCATTTCAAGTTCATAGAGATACCATTTGGTTTAACTAATGTACCAATGACATTTATGTATCTGATGAATAGAGTATTTAGATAATACCTTGATCAATTCGTGGTGGTATTTGTAAATAATATATTAATATACTCCAAGTCAGAAGTAGAGCATGTAGAACATTTGAAGATTGTATTGGAGACACTCAAAAGGAATCAATTATGTCAAGTTTAATAAGTATGAGTTCTAGACGAAGATGGTCAAGTTTCTTAGCCATGTAGTTTCAGCTGAAGGCATTACAATAGATCCTAAAAAGGTGGAGACAATAATAGACTAGAAGCAACCCAAGACAATTACAGAAATTCGAAGTTTCTTGGGATTATCTAGATATTATAGGCAATTCATCCAATAATTCTCAAAGTTAGCTAAACCTCTGACCAAATTAACCAAAACATGAGTCAAGTTCAATTGGAATGAGAAATGTGGCCAATCATTCTAAGAATTAAAGAAGAGATTAACTTTAAGCCCCCATATCAGTTATTCCTACATGTGATGTTGGTTATGTTCTATATACATATGCTTTGTAAAAGGGATTGGGTGCAGTATTGTTGCAAGAAGGGAAGGTTGTTGCATATGCCTCACAACAACTGAACATTCATAAATAGAATTATCCGACACATGACCTAGAATTAGCAGCTATTGTATTTGTTGTGAAGATCTAGAGACACTATCTTTATGGTAAAAGATTTGATCTATATTTATATCATGAGAGTCTGAAGTACATCTACTCCTAGAAGGAGTTAAATCTTAAGCAGCGTAAATGGATGGAATTTTTTAAGGATCATGATTTCCAACTACATTACCATCTAGGGAAGGTCAATGTGATAGTTGATGCCTTGAGCAAGATTTAACATATAAGATGAGAAAAGGGGGTCAAATGTACCAATCAATTGAGGATTTCAACCTGGGCATGACTTTGGATGAAAAGCAGACACATCTTTACAACATGACTTGTCAGCTAGATCTTATGCATCAAATCAAAGATGAACAGAGGCAAGATAAGTAGGTCACAATTTGATCAGAGGAGTAAAACAGGGCACACATGTAGATTTTAGGATGGATACAGAGAATATATTGAGACTTGGGGATAGAATTTGTGTATAGGAGAATGGGCAGAGTAGAAAGATCATATTGGGTGAAGCACATTAAACGAAGTAAACAATGCATCTAGGTGGTGATAAGATGTATCAAAACCTCAGGAAGATTTACTGGTGGAGAGGAATGAAAAGAGATATAGCTAATTATGCCTCAAAGTGTCTAACCTATCAGCAAGTGAGAACAGAACATTGAACGCCTATTAAATTGTTACATCCCTATTCCAGAATGGAAAGGGGATAACATAATAATAAACTTTGTTAGCACGTTACCCAGGAATAAAAAAGGAGAAGATACCATATGGATAATTGTAGATCGTCTCACGAAGGTGGCACATTTCTTGCCCATTAGATCTAGAGATCAAGTCAAAAAGCTAGGGAAATTCTATGTGAAAGAGATAGTAAGACTTCATGGTATGTCCAAGACCATTGTGTCAGATAAAGACTCTCGATTCACCTCATAATTTTGGTAGAGTCTACAAAAAGAGTTAGGCACCATACTTACTATGAGCATAACATTCCATCCACAAATAGATGGATAGTCTAAGAGACTCATTCAAACACTAGAAGATATGTTCCGCTCTTGCATCCTTGATTTTAAGGGAAATTAGAGTAAATATCTACATTTCGCATAATTCCCCTATAACAACAATTATCAGGCAAACATAAAGATGACTCCTTACGAAGCTCTTTATGGAAAACCCTATAGATCACCATCCTGTTGGGCTGACTTTAAGGATCATGTGCTTACAGGGCCAGATCTAGTACAGGAGATGAATTATCAGGTCAAACAGATCCAGAAGAGATTGGCCATGACACAAAGTAAGCATAAGAATTTTGCAGATAAAAGGAGAAGACCTTTGGATTTTAAGTGCACGATAAATTGTTCCTAAGGGTCAACCCTTCAAAAGGGGACGAAACAATTTGGGCATAAAGGAAAACTATCACCCAGATTCATCAGTCCATTCAAGATAATTAGAAGTATTGGCGAATGCACCTATGAGCTAGACCCACCAAATAGAATGTCCTCAATTTATAATATGTTTCATGTGTCAATGCTGAAAAAATATGAACTAGATCCCTCCCACATAATCCATTAGGAGGAAATCGATAATCAAGATGATGCCATATATAAAGAAGTAGCGGTTAGGATCTTAGATCGCAATACAAAGCTTGAGAACGAAAGACATCACATTGGTCAAGGTTCCCTGGAGGCATCATGGAGTGGAAGAGGCAAATTGGGAGCTAGAAAACAAGATGAGTAATAAATATCCAGACCTCTTCACTATGAATGGATGACCAGATAACATCAGAACAACCAAATAGAAATTTCGAGGATGAAATTTATTTTAAGGGGGGTAAGTTGTAAGATGAGAAATAAAATAAAATAATCAACTTAAATAAAATAAACTTTGAGAAAATCATGAAAATGATGACGCAAAATATGTACAATTAAATATATGAAGGGGTAAGTAAACTCGGAATGATACACAGAAATTTGTAAAGAATGGTGTTCTGGTTACCGCAGTAATGAAATCCACTACTGCGGTAGTGCGTGATTTGCCAAAAGAACCAGTAAATACACAATGTTTTGGTTACCATGATACTACATTCTACTATCGTGGTAATGCATAAAACATGCGCAAAAACGATTATGTAAAGTTTGCAAACATGGGAACTTATTCTAAAATTGTCACATCCTAAAACTTTGCACCCAAGAAATAAGTAAAATAAAAAGAAGTGGGTTTAGGAAAGAACTCTACCAAGGAATAGCACAAAGGTTCCTAAACCTATCCAAACTAAGCTCTACATAAACCTAGCATGAGCACCTCTATTTTCACCACTTATGCAAACACGAGATTCCTTTTTCTTCTTTCTTCTCCTAGCCATCTTTCCCATCCTTCTTCGCTCCCTAGCCATCCCACACAGCAACCATAGTAGAAGAAAGAAGCAAAACAAAGAAAATTGCACCCTAGTGGAAGTTCAAGCCATAGAATCATCTTTTAGACGTTCTACAAGATAAAACCAATGCCTAGTTATTTGATTACATTTTGTTCATCATCCTTTTGAGATTTGAATCCCTGTAATAGCTTCTAAAGTTACTGGTTCACTTCTATCATCAAACCAGAACCCTAGAATGAGTCAAGAAGGAGCTTGTGGAGCATACAAGAGAGTTGGTTGATCAAAAAAGGTATAACGGCCTTATCTACTCTCAATGCATGGTTCGTGGTCTAGAGTTTAAGCTATTAGGATGCCAAGGAGATAGGGACAAAGAATGAAAGAAACATACACAAAAGTTTATTTTTTGTGTTGATTATCGTAGTACTGATTACAATTACCGCGATACTGCACTCGTTCTCTCCATTGTTTTCTAGACCTTAACTCTGGTTACTACAGTAATGTAATGTCTTTTCTTTATTGCTTCCTAGTTACTACAATAGTGTTATTTTCTTCCTTGTTTTTGTGTTTCACACTCTGGTACACTACCGTAGTAACGTGATTGTTTTTCTGTAATCCTTTCTAGTTACCACGATAATGCTTCTGTCTTTTGCAATTTAGTCTAATTACCACAGTACTCTACCACGGTACTGTAACGAACCTTTTTTAATTCCCTCTGGTTACTACAGTAGCCTATCGTCATAATGCATTTGTGCTTCTCATTTCTCGCTCATACATTATGGTTACTATTGTACTTCTTTCTTCTACCTTGGTACACAGAAGCAAAACTACACTTCAACACATCAAATATGATATCCTTGCACATTAAATACCATATAAGATAGAGAATCATTAGAATATGCTTTAAAAGTGTTAGAAACACATCAATCACTAAGAATAATGAATTGATTCTTTCTCTTTAAGGTTGAAGATTCAAAAAGACTTTAAATAATGATACAAGGCCTAGAAGGAACTAAATAGAAAGGTGGAGATGATTTTTGGATTTTAATTTATTATCTGGATTTAAATAAATTATATATGTATTCTTGTTGGCCTAAGACTATGCTTGACTCTTGAATTAAATATGCATGTTATGCTTTGAATTGAATATGCATGACAATTGGATTTGCATGATTAATGAATAGTGATGCATGAACTCAATGATATGTGTGATATAACGACCTAACGCAATGATATGAATGATTAAGTAACATGCTTATGATAGAGATGGAATGATGTTTACATGCCTACATGTAGTTTTGCTAAATTATATTTGTTTTAACATGCTATGATTTGACTTGCCATTAAAGAAAGATTAATAAGATCATAACTACACACTAGCGCAATGGTGGATACTTGATTGATTGGAACTGGGAGTATGGATTGACTTCACTTCCCAGATTGGTGAAGTGAGTGTTTGGATTGACCCCACTTCCCAAATTGGTGAACTGGATGTTTTGATTGACCCCACTTCATATATGAGAAGGGTTTGAGCATTTGAATTGACCTCACTCCCTAGATTTAGAACAATGAGGTGGATTATTTTTGGTATTAACATCAACTGATAAACAATTAAGTATTTAAATCACCTAATCTATGAAAAAGTTTTTGACATGTGTGTTTTATTTGGTTAAAATAATGATTTAAGTATTTGAGATAATCCACCAGCTGTCTAAGCTTACCCCTTCTTTTCTAATATTTTAAGAAACTAGTGATTAGAGGCTACATGAACAAGTAGGAGTTACCTTAGTTAATTATTTTAGAATTTACTTTTTTGGTTGTATAATTTTATTTTATCAGACATGTTAGTCCTAGTTTCCTTGTCAATTTTAAAGTTGCTTTAAAGAATAAACTCAAAGGTCCTTGTACCTTTTGGATGTTAAAAGATATTTTCACTAGTGGTATTTTATCTAGTTTATCTTAATTGAAGATTTCAAAATGTTTTATGAGAATCTGTGTAAGTTATTGTGAACAGGAAGTCTCATGAGTTTGGATAGATAAAAAAAAAAAAAGAGAAAGAGATAAGTGACGTCTTGTCTCTCGGGTGGTATCGATGCTATGATTGTGATTTGCATGTTATGATTGTGGTCTCGGGTGGTCTTGATTATTGTTGTTATTAACTGAAGGGAATTCCGATAATCACGCCCTCTGGAACAAAACTAGGGCCACTAGGAGATGGGGTGTTACAAACTTGTAGTCATAGTTTTTGCTCTAAAGATTTGGTGACATTATTTGTGTGAGGAAAGATTCGAGTTGTACACTAATCATAAAAGCCCTAAGGATATTCATACTTAGATTTGAACCTTAAATAAAAATGGTGGGTAGCTATTCTCAAGGACTATGACTTCCAACTTTAATACCATCTGGGGAAGGTGAACGTGGTTATTGATGCATTGAGCCAAAAGGCTTACTTAGAAGACAAAGACAAAACACTGATCTATTACCTTATATAAGAGTTTGATATGGGTGTATGTGCCATAGATGAGTAGGCATTCCTATCCACCATTATATGTGAGGCTAACCTATTGTAGTAACTATTGAATGCCTAAAACAAAGATAGATGGATGGAGGGATCAGGATCAGAGTATAGTAGGGCCTACCTTTAGATTTCTAGATTGACAAGGCATAATTAATAAGGCTTAAAGAATGGATATGTATGCTAAAGTCAAACCCGATTAAGCAGACCATCTTCGATGAGGCACACCATTCAAGATAGGCCTTGCACCCAAAGGGAGGCAAAATATATCAAAATCTGAAGAAATCCCATTAGTGGAAAGAAATGAAGAAAGATGTCATAGAATATGTGTCTAAATGTCTTACCTGGCAGTAGGTCAAGGTTGAACATCATTGCCCTTCAAGATTGTTATAGCCCTTCTCGAGTCTTAAATGAAAAGGGGATAACATAAACATGGATTTCATGACGGGTTTACCACAAAATTAAAAGGTAGAGGACATCATCTGGGTGATAGTGGATCTCAAAGAACTAAGACAACACACTTCTTACCCATAAAATCCACAAATTTGGTTAGTAGGTTGGAGAATCAGAAAAATAATGAGATTGCATGGAATATCCAAGATGATCCTATCGGACCATGATGTTAGATTCACATCACAATTCTAGTAGAGCTCACAGAAGACGTTGGATACCGAGCTCACTATGAGTACAAAATTCTACCCACAAACAAAAAGACAATCAAAGAAGGTTATCCAGATTTTGGAGGACATGCTCAAAGCTTGTGCCTTAAACTTTTAGGGCAATTATAGCAAGCAAGTGCACTTGGCCAAGAATACATGTAATAACAATTATCAAGCCAATATATGAAAGGGCCCTTATGAGGCATTGTATGAGTAGAGATTTTGGGTGGACCCTGAGGGGCAAGTTTTTGCAAGACTTGACATTATACGAAAAGCTAATGATGAGGTCCAACTCATATAAAAGCTCCTAAAGATGACCCTAAATCGACAGAAGAGTGTCGCTAATTAGAGATTTTGACCCCTGAAATTCTAGGCATGCGACAAAGTATTTCTCAAAGTCAATATCAGGAAATAGATCAAGAGGTTTAATGTAAAGGGCAAGCTCATTCCATGATTCATAAGGCCCTTTAAGATTGTTTAAAGGGTGGGAGAAAAGACATACATGTTGTACTTCACACCTAACTTATCAAATGTCCACAATGTGTTCCATGTCTCCATGTTGAGGAAGTATCATCCAGATCCTTCGTAGACCATTCACTGTTGGGATATTCAATTACAGAATGATGCCACCCAATGAGGAATCTCAATAGAAAAACTCACAATTTGAGGAACAGGGACATATCACTAGTGAAGATTTTGAGGAGGCATCATAGAGTGGATGAGGTGACCTGAGAGCTCGAAAGTGAGATGTGAACTAAGTACCTAGAGTTGTTTTAAAGGCAAAGGTAATCGGACTCAACATGGGACACATGTAAACCCTACTCGTGAATTTCAAGGATAAAATTCTTTTAGGGGGTAATATTGTAATACCTCAAAATTTTGAGCTTTAATTAATTATAAATCAACCTCAAATTAATCATAATTTTAACTCTAATTAACCATAGTCAATAAAGGTTAACCATTATAAAATATTAGTCGATATAATTAGTGTGATGCCAATACTGAGAAACTTTGAAAATTAATTTGAGGACAAAATGATCAAATTAGGCTAAAAACTTTACATTGAGATGTTCGCAATACCGAGTGGGATTGGGAGAAAAAAAAAAAGGGATACAAAAGCAACACACTACGACAGTGGCACAAGTGTAAATTATCTTACCGAACTCAACTATGTCGAGTCAGATCAAGTCAGATTTGTTCACATAATCGGGTTGGTCAAGTCATAATTATAATGACCTAACTAGATTGAGTTGGGTAGAAAGTGCAACCCAAAAAGGTTGGATTAGACTTAACCTAAATTGATTAACTCACACAAACCTTTAGAGTGTTATGTCTCCTCTAATCTCTTCTCCATTTGTAGGATTGCAGTCATTTCATTATGCTCTAGGTAGTTGCTTCTTTGTTGTTACTACAGTGCTATTGAATATCCTTCTTCTTCTTCTTCATCTTCTTCATATGTTTATTTTTTCTTCTCCTAAGTTGTATTGTTCTTCTTCTTCTTCCTCTTCTTTTTTTCTTCTTTCTATTTCATTTTTTCCCTTTTAATTCTTTTTCTTTTTCTTTTGATTTTTCTTCTTTTTGTTCTTCTTCTTCAATAGCTTTTTTATCCTCCTATTTTGTAATTAAAAATTTTTCAACCTTTCTAATTAAAAATAAAAATTTTAGGCGTCCAACCTGACCAACATGACCGCCCAACTCCACCCAATGCTAATCGGGTTGGGCCCCTATTTTTATACAGGTCAAGTGGCCTCTAGTGGTTTTTTATGCGACCCAACCATGTTGGGGCAACTTGGGTGGAACATCAAAACTTGACCCAACCTGTTTTTAGCTCTAAGCAATGGTTGCAATAGTATGCAACAGTATGCAGCTTGTGTAATGATTAACCCTAATGGAAAGGGCTAACTTTGGATTCATGATATAATGCGTATGCCTTAATTGAATACGACTATTTCTAATTATGATACTAGAATTTAAATGGATATTTTATCATTTGGGATTTGATTTCCATTTCTTATCTAATTTTGAGACTACTATTGATGTTGCTTTTGAATTGGAAGAATGGAACATGAAAAGAATAGCACAATCTCCATTAGATAATGCTTGACAATATTTCACATGAAATATCATATAATGCCCTGAAAATTTGTATGAAGTTCAATAAAATAAATTGACTTTAAGAAATTTATAATATTTTTGGTATAAATTGTGTATATTCCAAGGTATAAAGTAAAGTAGGTAAAATGAAATTAATTGAGAAATCTTGGTGCAACTTAAGGTATTTAAAATAAATATTAGAAAAAATAGATATACATTCAAAAAAATATATGTATGTGTTAAAAATATATGTGTATACATAGTAATGTGTTACAAATATTACAAATGGGTGTAAATATAATATAGATATATATAGTATGTGTAAATATTATATGAGCATATATATGCATATGTAGTATGTGTAAGTATTATACGAGTATGTATATATATATAGATATATATATATATATATATAATGATAATAAAATGTAAATCTTATATGGATATAAATATTATAGTAGGTATATATATATATTTGTATAAAAAAAACAATTTGCAACATTTGCAAAATCGGCGAGTTTGTAGGATTCGCCAAAAAAAAAAAGAATTCGCGCGTGAATTCACGTTTTGGCAAGCACGTTGAGGCAAGCGCACTGACACCAAATAGCTTAGATTCAGAGTCTGAAGCGGAATCATCACAGATGAGGATCATGCAAAAACATCGACAGAATATTATTATTATGATGAACACAATAACAAGGACTATGACAAGCCAGAAGGGTAACACACCAAATAGCTTAGATAGATGAGACATTACACACTTGAAAACCTAAATACATAGAACATTACACATAGATTCTTACACAAAGGAAAACTTAAAAACTAAGACCTCTAGAGAACACTCGACTCCATTCTTCGATGATCTTCATAGGAAATGGATGCCTTATATAGAGTTCTGGAAGGAAGAGAACTTCAATGTAGCTGATGCATGGCCAGGCTGTCTTCATGTGATCGTAGCTGGAGGAGCATCAATTTTCTTGTAAAGCAGAGGACAATAATAGAGCAGCTGGCAGCGAATCTTGGACCACTTTTTACAAAAGAGTACAATAATAGAGCATGCTGACAGCGAATCTTGGACCACTTTCTACAAAAGAGCTCAATAATAGAGTGAGCATGTGTTGTACTAGAAAAAAGTAGGGGACAAGCGTGCCTGAGAGGGCTTGTCTAGACAGCTGAGTGGTTTAATCTTCTTCTTAGGATGATGAGTTGGTGAGCCAGAGTGGGGCCGTGGTGGCTCGATTAACATCTTCAAGGTGAGTGGGATTTTCAACAAGGTAATCGTCCAATAGTACATGCAAAATATCCCAAAGATGGTTTTCGGGCTCACTAAGGCCTGCACGCCCATATAAGAGTCCAGAATGATATGGTGGTGTGGGCCTGGGCCAGTTTGTGGTTCCTGTTGTTTCATTCCTTCGGATCATGTCTTGTTGGAAATACTGAAACTGATGGAAACTGGGCCAAAATGGTGGATCTACTGCCATAAAAAATTCATGCCGGCGGCCTGGTTGTGATCCTGGATAAGTATGACAGGTATGGGTGTTGAAGAATAATAACCTCTGATATCCACGAAGGATTTGATAAGAACACTCTTCTTCAACTGCTGCAATAGGATCATCACCAATACTAGTATACCTTTGTGGAGAGGCCAGTGGTGCAAAAATTGCAATGGTGAGAAACCTTTGAGGCCATTCAGCAAGGCGAGCCAACCATTGATCATGAGTAGCAAACTTTAACAGGAAATAGTAAAATCTGGTAGCATCAGGCTCGAGCTCTTGATAAGGGGGTCGTTGCTGAAAGAGGTAAGCATATAGGAGATGCTTATCAAGGGAAAACCCAATCTACCAAGAACGCAGGAGATGCATTAAAAAATAGTAGGCTTCCTTAGGGAAGTAATAAAAACTAATAATACGGAAAGGGAATAAGTAAGGTTTGACAGGATGAGAAACATGGCCAAAAAACATGCCATGTCTGCGAGTCAGAACCTTAAGGAGGCCATCTATAACATGCTGGTCTGAAATTTTCCAATAAATGATTTCTCTAAGTTCAACCGGCAATGTAGAAATGGCGGCCATAATGTCTGGGGGAACATGTGCACCATCAGAGGGATCTGAATTAGAAGAAGAAGATCCAATTACTCCAATGAAGGAAGAGTGATGATGCCTGGATAAAAAATTAGCCAAGACATTAGTTTTCCCAGAAATATGTTTAACTGTAAAATTAAACTGAGAGAACCAATTGGCCCAACGAAGGAGCTAGGGATTCGGTATCGTTCTCTGTTTAAAATGTAGCATCTTAGGAAAACTAGACATGTCCATCTCAATGAGAAAAGAATGGCCAACCAAATGGAATTGAAATTTCACAATGCCTCTTTTGACTGCTAAAATTTCCTTGAAGGTGGAGTGATAGTGCAGCTCAGAAGGTTTGAAGACACCACTTTTATATCCACAGATAGAATGAGTATTATCTGGGGATTTTTCTAGAAGGACTGCACCTCAATATTCATCACTAGCATCAGTTTGAAGGATTCGTCGACCTTTGCCAGGTATCTGCAAAGGTGGTAATGTCTGGGCCTTGAGCTTGAGAGTCTGGACTGTTTTAGTCTGTTCTTCTGTCCAGGGTGGAGGAGACTTTTTCAAGAGCATAGAAAGCTTACTTGTGTATTGAGAAAGATCTTTAATGAAAAAACCCATATAATTGACAAGTCCTAAGAACTGCTGGATGGTCACCTTGTCTGGTAGAACATCTGGGACGTCCAGGAGCTTGTTTGAGATATGGGGCTGCAAAGTAAGCCGTCCTGCTGAGATTTCCATTCCAAGGAAATCGATAGAGGCCTGGAATAACTGCATCTTTTTTTCTGAAAGCATGAGGCCTACAGATATACAAATTTCCTGGAATTTCTGCACAAGATCAATATGTGATGATATGTCTTTGGAAAAAAGAAGTATATCATCTATATATATCAATGCCTGGTATTTCTGAGAAGATTTTGGTCATTGCGCGCTGAAAATTAGATGGGGCAGTCTTCAGTCCAAACGGCATGACTTTCCATTGATAATGGTATCCAGGAATCACAAAGGCAGTCTTTGGCCTATCATCTGGATCGATCCCAAGCTGCCAAAATCCGGATTTGCAATCAAATTTTGAAAATACATTGGCATTAGAAAGGTGTTGAAATAGAATTTCGGGTCGAGGTAGTGGAAACTTATCATCTTTAAGAAAGACGTTAAGAGGCTGGTAATTGATAACCAACCGAAGTTTTTCACGAACTTGTTCAGACCGCTTGTTGACATAAAATGGTTCACATGCCCAAGGAGATGTAGTTGGCTCAATCAATCCTTCTTCTTTTAACTGATTAAGTTCTTGGATAGCCAGAGTGAGCTGAGAAGGGGGCATGCCTGGATGAGATGCCTTGGTAGGATTTATATCTTCATTAAGCTTAAAAGGAAGCTTAATAAAATAATCCTTGTTTGTCCATAGTGGGTGATTGCATTTGGAGAGGAAAGTTGTGTGGCTTTCTGCACAACATTTCTGTACCAATGAAGTCTTCAAGTCTTGAATCTTTGGAGAATATTCTGCAAATTGAGTTCTTTCAGAAATTGTAGAAATGCATGGAACAAAAGCAGAATTTGTTTTGAGTCCTTTTGGAGTCCAGGTGAGATGTTTGATCTTCTGTAAGATGTCATAACCAATGATGAATGGTTTAGACAATCCTGGAGCGCCAAGGATTCGGTGTTTGAATGTCAACAAAGGGTGAAGCTTGATCTTCACAGGCTTGCTGATAAGAGTGACTACCAATGGATTTGATCCGGCAGTGTTGAATGTTTGACGGTGGGGTTTCCACCACTCAGTAGGCAACAAAGAAGGATCCATCAATGTTGCTGCAACACCTGTATCAAGCAAAGCAGTTAGTGTGATAGGATGGTGGTATGGAGAGAGATAAACCTGTACTTTTGCATGAGGCAGGTTGGAAATGCCATTGATTGAGGGGGAGGAAGAATGCAAAACAAAAGCTTCAGTTGCTGAGATAGCCATGAGGGCCTCAGAAGAGAATTCATCTTGGATTTCAAACAAAGATTCAATGTCAGAAGCTTTTGTATCCGTTAATGTTATAATCTTTACAAGAAGGGTTGCATGATTCTTCGTCTTCTTTGGACAATTCTTGGCATAATGACCCTTTTTCTTACAGATAAAACAGCAGGAGTCAGCCGTTTTACCACGAAAAGGTTTTCGTCGTAAAAACTTCCATTTCTTGCGAGATGGTGACTTCTTTCGTTCCTTATGACGAGATCGTCTAGGAACTTTGGAGGATTGCGGGAAGACAGACTTTTGTTTGCAGGAGCAAAGTTCAAAAGCATGGCATTTAGGAATAGCGTCTCGACAAGGACTACTGAAAGCTTTGCTCAGGTGGTGAGCACTTTGGACAATTTCAAACTGGGCACAAAGACCTTGGTAACCATTTTTTATGTATGAGAATAACTGTCCTAGAGTGCTGTCTTGAATGGTCTTTTTATGTGTAGCCATGTATTCCTGTGCTCTTTTGACAACAGGGCTCTGGAAAGAGAGGAGGAAAACTGTCTTAAGATTAACATCATCTACTCCTTTAATCAGATAGAACCATTTTGACATCTGCTCGTAATGACGCTGCATAGTTTTGAGATTGAATGAGCAACATTTAGTGGCCAGATATCTTTCTCTTGCTTGTTCAACATGATGGATTCATGGTCCGACAAATGCTTCAAAAATCGTCGAGAGAAAGCTAGCGACAGGCTGCTGCAGTAATGCAGTCTGCTTATAAGGCTGTTGAGCATTCCACCAATCTCTGAGACTACCAGAAAGTCAGGTGAGGAGCTTTTCAATAATAATTGGATCAGTTGCTCCATGCTTAATAGCCACGGCATGACACCATGAGAGCATATCATTGAAAAAATATGGCCAGTCCTCGTAGGGGAGAGAATCCAGGTTAAATGTATTGAAAACACTGGATTTGGAGGGTTTGCCCCGAGG